>CADEHL010000883.1:3303569-3443569 GCA_902827135.1 Harpagifer antarcticus | reverse complement strand
GCTAAATAATAATGATAATAATTATTATTATAATGATAATAAGGATAATAATAATTAAAATAATAATAATTGAATATTATTTTGCAATTGTTACAAAATAAATAATACGCATCTAAAAAGTATTTAATATAATCACGACCTATTATTATTTTTATTATTATTTTTATTATTATTATTTGTATTATTCTTATTGATCGTCTTATTTATTTCCTATACTGTTTATCTGATTATTATTTGAGCGCCAGTGCCCGGCAGACAGACTGAGTGTGTGTGTGTTTTCCCGCAGGTTGTACGGAATTAAATGCGCTAAATGCAACATCGGCTTCAGCAAGAACGACTTCGTGATGAGGGCCCGCTCCAAGGTGTACCACATCGAGTGTTTCCGCTGCGTGGCCTGCAGCCGGCAGCTCATCCCGGGGGATGAGTTCGCTCTGCGGGAGGACGGGCTCTTCTGCCGGGCCGACCACGACGTGGTGGAGCGGGCCAGTCGGGGCTCCGGAGACCCGCTCAGCCCGCTGCACCCCGCCAGACCGCTGCAGATGGCAGGTAATGTCCCGGGCAGAAGGCTGACACCAGGACTCTCAGTTGGAACATATTCTGTGCGCTTTACCGCGATCGGCCTGGCTGCGACTCTTTTCTTTTCACCAAGTTCCAAAGCCTATTTCCGTGTCTGGATTTTGATACTTAAAAAATGGATTATCTGAATTGGCTCTCCATAAAACGGAAGAGTGTGATGTCTCATGTTCTGATCTGCACTTCTTGTATTTCACATCGCCACTGAGAGTTAACTGTGCGTAGTGCAGAGTGATTTAGTGGCAGGTCTGATCTTTGTGTTCATGCAGTCTCATGCAGTCTCATGCAGGGACCTAACTAACATGCATCTGCTAGTTGACTTGGAGAGGTCGGGCTGGTTCAGTCTTCTCCTCCCATAGAGGCGATGTTTTGTGTTTTACATGCTCTTCCTGCATACCTCGGCCGGCCAGGCCAGGCTCTCAGATTAGATACAGGGCGCTGCTGTCAGAAATACCCCAGGTTATCAGCGCTGTGCGGGCTCTGCAGTCTGGAGAGGGTTTGGCTCGCCTATTATTTTAAATCTAGGATCAGACGAGCCTGGAATATGGTTCTATGTTGTTGCATTGTAATGCCAAATACTGCAGCTTCACAACTGCAGTTTGTAATGTGTGTTAAGAACGGTTTCTATCTGCAGGGATAGCGTAGCTGCAAAGTTGTTCAGTCGTTGCAAAACTCAAAAACCCTGTCCACTCAAAAGAAAATGTCATTGTGTGTTGTACAGACAGATGAACTGATGTTGCCTTCCCTGGGTTCTTCTCCCTCCTTCCCAACAGCAGAACCAATCTCGGCCCGGCAGCCCGCGCTGCGGCCTCACGTCCACAAACAGCCGGAGAAGACCACCCGAATCCGGACGGTGCTAAACGAGAAGCAGCTGCACACGCTGCGGACCTGCTACAACGCCAACCCGAGGCCCGACGCCCTCATGAAGGAGCAGCTGGTGGAGATGACCAGCCTCAGCCCGCGGGTCATCCGGGTCTGGTTCCAGAACAAGCGCTGCAAGGACAAGAAAAGGAGCATCCTAATAAAGCAGCTGCAGCAGCAGCAGCCCAACGACAAGACGGTGAGAGCTGAACGGATGATGTCTTTGCGCAGAGACAGACTATAAATTGCAAGTGACCATTCACAAAGAACATTTTTAAATCGGGGGTTTCCTACATTTAAAGCAACCATAATTTAAGCCAAGGGCAGCCACTTTTATTCACACAACTCCTTATCACACGTGTCGTGTGTCTCAGAGTGGAGGACAAGGCGATGTAACAGCCCCCCCCCCCCCCACACATTGTATTAATCCGTCTCTCTGTTTATTTGTTTGCTTGTTTATTGATTGTTCTGCTGATTGACTGGTGGATTAATTTCAGATGCCCCCCTCACCATTTCCTCCTCTACACACTCACGCGCACGTACATACACGCGCATGAACACACACAGACGCGCGCGCACAGTGAGAGATGTGTATCTGGGTACTGACCCCCCCCCCTTCTTGCAGAACATCCAGGGGATGACGGGCACCCCGATGGTGGCGGCCAGTCCGGAGCGGCATGACGGCGGCCTGCTGGCCAACCCGGTGGAGGTGCAGAGCTACCAGCCGCCTTGGAAGGTGCTCAGCGACTTCGCCCTGCAGAGCGACATCGACCAGCCGGCCTTCCAACAACTGGTTCGTCGCTTTTATTCATTATCCATTTCTGCTTCATATGTATTTAATTAGTAACACTATTCTGTCATTCATTTCTATTTTATATTTGACATGCAGTTATTGTTGTGTGAAGAACAATCCATTCTTCTCTGTTTGGAAACTTTATTTTCGGTTACAATTTGACCACACACATTATAGTATGCCTGCTCTACCCGTGCGTGCAAAGGCTATATGGAACACTAGACTGACATGGGTTCTGAAACCCATTAACTACATTATTTTAGCTGGTCCTCCTTCATTGGATTTGTTTAGTTATTTAAATGTATACTGTTTCCGTGGATGCTCATCATTCCACCTGTTTAAAGACCCTCCACTTCAGTGATCTATATCCTTAGATACAAAAATTGCTGTATATGATTCGGCTTCATGACAAACACAGCACCAGTGATGGACTTTAAACCCTTGGAGTTATATTTATTTGATCCCTATCGGTGTATTTGTTTTGGAGTGACGCAGCATGACACAAACCCCCGAAAACTCTTAAAATAACTTCCAGCAAAGACACGGTGAGGTCAATCAATCAAACCTTTATTCATCCCGGGAAAACACACACACACACACACACACACACACACACACACGCACACACATATGACATGCGGTATACAGCCCCCTGGAAGCTGAGCTGTGTGAAGACAAGAAACAGTTAACATGTTTGAATTATTTCATTTAGAAATATATACATACAGATTGCTTCTTTACCCCGAGTAGAATGATTTCATTTAAGCTCAACTGACTTCAGAAACTATACTGTATGTTTTTACTTTAATATAAAGAAAAATATCCCTTTGAACCTAGACCTACTTGGTCTGAGTGGGGTTTCCACGCAGCCGCTGGTTTCCCCGTTTCTTAATATGCTCCAATTATGACGCAGAAACCTAAGAAAGAGTTCATCATAGCGAGCCTCCAGTGTGCTTTTTAAAATGTTTTGCAAGTTCATTTTCATATGTAGTTGACACCAGATAAATCCTTTATTCGTCCCACAGTGTAGAAGTGTACAATGTTACAGCAAAGGGACAGTGCAGAAAACAGGCATACAAGTATTGAGGTAATTAATAAAGAGGCAAGCACACGTTAATAAAAGAAAATCCAATATGTACAAATCCATTTAAAAACTAAAGTAAGCATGTCGCCTATCATTACACATGAAGTGAATATACAAAAAGGAGGTAGCAGGGAAGCATTACATGTGTAAAAAGAGAATATAACAGAGTTATCTCTCCACAGTCTGCATTGAAATGACAGTGTCAGCCAGTAAACAGTAGGATATATATTAAATATAGCAGTGAGTACACATGATGAGAAATGAACAACTGAGGAAGCTGTGGGAAAACTGGATAATAATGTAAACGATAGTTGGATGTAAATGCACAAGAACATGTATCCATAGCCGCTTTTGTTTTCGCATCTCCAACCTTCCCTCACGGTGTGTCCATGTGTCTGACCGCTGCTCTTGTCCCGCAGGTCAGCTTCTCGGAGGGTGGGCCGGGCTCCAACTCGACGGGCAGCGAGGTAGCGTCCATGTCGTCCCAGCTTCCGGACACGCCGAACAGCATGGTGTCCAGCCCCATCGAGGCCTGAGGACTGACGGGAGCACCCCCCCCTTGCTCATCCCATCCCTCCCGACTGCACCAACAACCCCCCTGGTTGTATTTTGACACTGTGAAGACAATCATGGGATTTTACCACAGCCTCATTATATGATGTCCATCCCGAAGAGGCGGGCGGATGCGTCATGGCCGGTGCTGCACGCGCACACGCCTGGTTATAGTTGCCAAAACGAGAAGACATGAACCATCCATAAATGGGACCTCTGAGTAGGAGAGACATCTAGATCTTGCGAAATGCTGTGCGCTACTTTGAATAGAAACATTGACTGGTGACTTTTTTAAATATTCGGTCCACGCACTTCATCCTGTAATAGACCACGAGGAGGGGAACAGCACTGCTTTTCTTCATTTAATTACACGGTTTCCTTCATGACCCGAAAGCATTTGCAACAAGGTATACCTCTCTTTTGCCACAAGCTTCGTGGGACATTTGTGTGAATCAGTGTCCGTCCGAGAATTATTTTTTTTCTTTCCCAAAGATGTGTATATTTAAGTCAAAAATACCGTTAGTTCTGGAAGAAAATGTTTCGTTTGTTCCCGTGCAACAACATTTATTTATTATTTATTGTCGAGACATTTGCCACCTTTTGTGTAACTTTCTTAACTGAAGTAAAAAGAAACAAAAACGATCGGCGTTTGGTCTGTGGGTTTTCTATCGCAGTTTATCTTTATACGACAATTAGAGAGGTGGGCTCTTTAAAGGGTTTCTTCTCTTTGTGAAAATCCTCACATGAGGCGGAACATCAGCTCTATTAGATGGCTTGATGGATATGCCGTGGTTAATTGGGTGTCATGTTGGTGCACGTGCTGTCTCAGTTTACCTGTTGGCTGCCTGGCTGCTTTAGAACTATCTCCACTGCAAACTGAAAAAGCTTAAGACTCTTAAACTCTTATTTTTATAGAATCAAAATTCAATGTAAAGTGAAATGTTCAAAGCCATATGACATCTTGATTTTACAGCCATCTTCTGTCCTCATGCTTACAGGACAGAGATATTGTTTTAGAATATTACAGCTCAATAGGAACTGTAGTTTTAGGAACAATCTGAATAGAAATGACTTCAGATATTCCTGGCCCATGGCTTTTCGACGTCCGACAGCCAGATTACAAATACATATTACACACAGTTAGAGGCATCTGAGTTTAAGTAATAATTGTCTGACCTCTCTATTCCAAAAGAAGAATATGTGTTGCTCTTAATTGGGAGTCACTGATATTGCTGAATGTGTTCAAATTTAGGAGGCTCCACTCATCCTTTGTTTAATTATAACCATCGTGGTTTAGAAAAAAGTGCTATTTAGTTTTTTATGTGATTGTTGTGTGAGGATCTGTACACGCATCTTCTTCATGTCTAAATGCAAAACTAAATTATTTTTAATTCAGGGGATGGGATCAAGTAATATTCAATATGTAAAGAAATCAGGTTTGAAAGTGTTGGTGTGTGTGACTGCGCTCTCTGACAGACCGTAGAATTCTCTCTTCAGTGTCCGATTCGACTGGAATATGGAAGCAAAGGAGGGACACGAGTTGATGTTATACTTTTGTCAGTGCATGATTTTCACGGCTGCTCTGATGACCTTTACTTATCTCATTCTGCAGTGAGCCATGAGCACGTTCTGTGTAGCATCTATATCTGCAGCTTCTGAAAAAGCTGTTTCAGACCATTAACTAGCAGTCTTATAATTCTCTTATTTATTATATAGTTGATTTGATTGCAAAGCAACAAAGAACAGAAACACACATGTGGTAAATGCACTCCTAAAAGCGTGCTTATTACACCAAATAATATTTGTGAACAGTTATAAATGTTGATTCTATTATAACTATACAAAAATAGCAAATTCTCCATAAACACACAAAAACACAAATTGCCAAAATATGACATTGTTTCAGGGGAGGCCTTTGAAAGCTTTTTAAATGGAACATAACCAAATCAGCTGTTGTTGTTATGTTATCCCAACAGAAGCTGATTGTAGGGCAGCTACCAATAGGAGTACATACATTTCAATTGTTTTAATTTAATGTCAAGTAGCCAGTTCCTTGAACACATGTTGCTTTTATCACCGTGAACATGACTGTGGTGCATCACATGAAGGGAACGATCTCTCTGAAAACACACATTTAGAAGTAATAACTGATAAGCATGCATTGCGGTTTGCAAAATAATGAAAGACAGCACATGTCATTTTTAGCAGGAAATGTAATGTATATGTAAAAGGAATACAAGTATAGGCTTAATAGCACAGAACAGATATCATTATTCGGAACAGGGAGAGTTTTGATGAGAGGGATATTATGAGTAGTTCTGCTTAGAAAAGCATTATGTGGAAGATTTGTTTCCAACTGTTAATCATGAAGTGTCATGTTGAAATGTGTGACCTGAAAGGATGCTAACAGGTATAGCACCTGGTGTAGTTCACACTAGCTACTGACTGAAGTTAGCGAAGTCACGGCAGTATTGTTCATTGAAGATGTCCTATTCGTCGGGAGAAGTTTCCTCTGAGTCAGTCGTCAGTGTTTTTTCCCTTGACGTTATGAACACATCTGAATAAGGCCACTCTTTGCATTTTTCCTTGGTTTAGTTCCTCACCCAGAGACTGGTGTGCACCATTCACCTCTAGTCTGCTGTGAGTAAGTAGAAAGTGATGAGTATCCTGCTAGATTCAATCACCACTGTTAAGCATCTCTGTACACCTTCTAACTATTTTGCAGATTTTAAAACCACCTTTAGGGCAGCAATGCAACAAAACTGAATCTTTGCATAACATCATCAATGAATGACCTGAACATTTGTACAATCCATTTTCATAAGATTTGAGAGCATGCTGAACTGACAGCCTCCAGCGAGTTGAGAAGAGTGAGGCCAGAGGGCTTTATCTCTGTACGAGCGTACTGCCTCTGGCATTCTCCCTACATCCAAGAAAATGCATCTCACTGCGCCTGTCGGCCGGTTTTTTCCACGTCTCGCCATTTGAAGAGATGCAGTGGGGGGAGTGTCACTAGCAATCAACCAAAGCACTGTCATTTAGGTGTCAAGATTCACTGTATTTTGCACCTTCTGTCTTCTGCTCAACAGCACTGCACCGTGCACCTGAGCCACATGCTTTTCAAGTCTGTTCCACTTTCACTACGCTTTCCAACCAACATCTACCTCCGAGGGATCTTTACTCCACCTGAAGCAATCATTTCCATAAGCAGAGTGTGTGTATGCATGTTTGATTATCAGCAGCATCAACAGCTTCCACACTGTAGTCATTCAGTTGTATTGATGACTTAGAAAGGCTTTTAAAGGTTGTCCGAACGGGTCCGGTTTATACATGAAAAAGACTTGATCAGGGTTGGGAAATATCATGGTGTGTCTGAAAATAAGTTCCTTGTTCTGGTTTGCAAATGACATGCAGGGTAAGTCCCTCCTTTGAGGCAGCTATCTTCCCATTTACTATTTGATTTAAATAGACGTGAGTTAAATGTGCAATGAAATCATTGTTGAACATTATCAACAGATCAACACGTGTTTGGGTTAGAAGCCTGAAATAAGGTCTGTGATTAACACAAGCTTAAGAGACGTTCACTTTTTTTCCCCCCTCACAAATATTTTAGTAAACACCCACTGGGGAATGTCTGAAGGTGTCATTAAAATGGCGGAAGCGAACAAGTGACTAAATGACACTGCGCTCCTCATGGAAGAATTTGCGGTGGTGATGCGCTGTCGTGAAACCATGATATAGTTCTTTTTCACCTAAGCCTTTTACTTTTGGCGTTTGTATTTACTTTTTAGAAATCATAAATGTAGTGTAAATGTGTGGAGATGATCCTGCTTAACGATACCTGTTAGTATCATTAAGCTGTGTTTGCCACAGATCTTATTTTCTGCGTTCATCTGCAATCGAATGCAAATACCTCATCACTGCAGTGAAAAACCAAAACCTTGAGTTTAATTAAATGTGTCAACAGATTACAAATAACTGTACTAAGTTAGTTGAGAGCAATAATATTAAGTTACAATATAAAATACGTCTTACAACTTATTATTATTGTTTTTTACTAACCCAAATACATAAGAAATTAGCTGACATATGCATTTAATTAAAGTCAACGTTACTGTATTTTTTTCAGTGTGCACCACTCTACATAACATCCTTGATCCCTGCAAATGGGATAGTTTGTTTGGATTCAATCCAAAGTGGCACAAACAAGAAAACAACAACAACTACAGCGGCTGGGAGACAGACACATCCTCCGTTAGCTTTTAAGCAACACAGCATATCAAAGTGTAACTTATTTAGGCCAGGAGGGAAAAAGCAAGAATATTGTGATAGTATTTGAATATGCTATATTGTAGTTCATTCCCTGCTCAGAGTAATCCAAGTTCACGGTGGTTCTGCTGACAGCATGGGGTTGTTCTTTGGTTTTATGCAAATTAATGCATCATGATGTCACTGATATGCAAATTAGAACATGATGTCTTCTGGCAACTTGAAGTTCTTTGGAGCTATAGTGCGAGCTACTTACATTGACAAATATTTGGCAACACTGGAAAAAGCTGAAAACACTTTATTTGGTCCTCTTAGGGCAGGATAAGGATTTCATCAAGTTTATTTTAGAAGAATGACTCCAATCAAGGTTACAGTCTGAATTGGTGTGTATGAATATCCTGTAGAGTTCATCAACATTGAATCAACATTGAAACATAACATGAGAAGTGGAAGAGATGCTGCTGAGGCATCAGAGACAGGGCCTGGAGCCTCTGTGGATGGGGAGCTGTGCAGGGGAACCAGGACAAAGAGTCCTGATAACACACCCTACTGGTCTGTCTGGCTCTGAGACTGTATTCAGAGCCGATGGAGGGATGGAACAAAAGCAGCACTGTACCTTGGGCAGGCTGAAGGAAACAATTGCGGGCCTTTGGATGAGATCTCATTGAATTGGGATGGGAAATCAGCAAGGGAACTAACCCTCCCAGAAATCTGGCGCCTGACTCCCAGAAGCCCACCACGTTAGAGACACTGTCCAGTCTGACTTTGTAAAGAACTGAATGCAAGTGTCAGTTCTATTAACCAACTTGTGCCACCGCCAATACACTCAATTGAGGTCTTATGTTCCGATTGTGAAGAAAAATGTGAACCTGATATAATTGTATTAAAGGAGCAATAAGTGTTAATATTTTCAGTTACTGAACAGTTTCAGAGGAATTGGATCAGCCATGAACCTTGTTTATGTGGCATCTATAGCACCTGCAGCATTTCACTTTAACTGCACAGGCAACAGGGACACTTCCAGTGAGTTCCGGCAGATCAAAGAATTATCAAAAATGCTTTTTGGGGGTTTCCCCTTTCCTGTAGTGTGTAGTAGGCTTGTGTGCATGTAAATGGTCTACAAAGGCTAACATCCCAAAGTTCCCTCCTGCCTGAAACGCCTCCGTTGGACTCCTTTGTATACTTCCAGAACATAGTGATATCACTATGGAACACTCGCGTTTCTTTTGGCTAGTGCTCAAAATACAGTGTACGTCATGGCTAACGGGTGGGACATTTCTGACACATCTCTCAGCAGTTGACCAATCACAACAGAGCCGACCAGCTAACCAATCAGAGCAGACTGGGCTCTGGTTTCAGACAGAGGGTGAAAAGAGGAGCTGAACATAACAGCATGGAGACTAGGGATGCATCTCCATCACCGAGGCCGATGCGATGCGCATCTCGATACATTGCCACGATACGATACATTAACGATACATTTGAAACACCAGGCGATGCGATACGATACGATTCACCCCTGTTGCGATACAGTTCGATACGATTTGATTCAACATTATGTGATTCGGGGCGATACGATGCGATTCAACACGAAGCAAAATAATGATACTTCAATATGGCACGACAGAGGATTTTTGTTTTATTCCTTATATGCAGCAAATCTTACATTAACAAAAAAGTGCTTTACATATTTGGTACTGCACATCCCATCATGCCGTTTA
Source organism: Harpagifer antarcticus (assembly GCA_902827135.1). Taxonomy (NCBI): domain Eukaryota; kingdom Metazoa; phylum Chordata; class Actinopteri; order Perciformes; family Harpagiferidae; genus Harpagifer; species Harpagifer antarcticus. The sequence continues at coordinate 3,433,716 of CADEHL010000883.1, read as the reverse complement.
TTTGTTTACCTTTAAAAGCTCTCCAGAGTAAAGTACAATTGTATAACACCTCACAGTTAAACAATGTAAGGATGCATTGCTCATGATTAACAATGTGCAAATAACAGCTACCATAGTGCAATGCCCATACAGCTGCCAGCCTGATTAACACTCATCCATAGGCTAACTCGCCAGTGAGCAGAAAGCAGTGGGTTCTATATAACAATAAAGAATACAAATAACCTTTCACAAACAGGTATTTCATAACTGCTTACAGTAAGGAAGACATTTAAACTATTATTGGCAGTCACAGGCTGCTGTAAACTAAACACCACTCTCTCTGACAGAACACCTCACTGAGTGATTTAACTCATATGTCTAACTTTCAGGTTTCTCTTTTCAGCCGCAGACCCCATGTCGCCTCTTTATGTGCGTCGCTAAGTTCCTCGTACTACTTGTGTACGTTAAAGCGGCTCGGCATCGTTAACAATTTGCGAGCGATTTTTCACGTTGACCGTCTGTCGTATATATACTACAGACGGTCAACTTGAAAAATCGCTCGCAAATTGCACCCCATCAGTAACGTCCTCATGGTATATGTGCGGCTGCGGAGTGATACTGTGTGTATGCAAGCCCGCATCTAGGACGGATCTATGTATCATGGCTGTAGACCTGTTAAGTAATAAAGATACCTCATACAAAGGACTACGGATACCTTATTACACTCCATGCCCTGCGGTCAACTGTATAGCATAAATGACTATTACACCGTCTTTCTTGAACAATCCGAAGTGTTGCCAAACGTTTGATTTGTAGGTATTTTTCGGTGCGCTGTGTTTTTGACCCATTCCCATACCGCCCCCGAAATGTAAATGTGTGCATTTTATTATAAAGTTGTGTATATTTACAGACCGTTGCAAAAACTAAGAAGCTTATAAACATCAGGTTTAAAACTAAAAGAGCTTTGAAACACAATGAAAGATGTTAGGAGTTTTATTTGAGTTATCCATTTCAACTTTTTGTCAAAGAGATGCTGATTTGAAACCGTCGTTACATACAGTTACGGCATTTCCTGTTTCTACCGGAGAGAGGGGAGGCCGTCCCAAAGCTTGCTGCTGTATTTACTCCCTCCATCTGACAGGAGGGAGCTTCGTTGAGCTGCGAGTGTGGCTACAGACGGAGTTCACTCCGACACGGAGGGGTAGGGTCGAGGGAGTGGTTTGGGATTGGGCCTCTCTTTCTCCTCGACTTCCGTGTGTGTTAATAACTGAGACTCTCGGCCTCCGTAGTGGCGAAGCAAATATCAAAGATCGTCTCTACTGAGCGTTGACAAGATGAGGGGATTTTATATGAATGAATCGGTTTTTTACCGATGCAAAGACGCTTCGCAATCGATGCATCGCGAGTTCAACCCGGTTCAACCCAAACTGTAGCCGATGTGCACTCTTTCAACCGATGCACTCGCATCTTGAACGTTTATGCCGGTGCACCGATGCGAATCGGTGAATCTTAACATCTCTATTGGAGACATGTCACAGTAGAGACACTAAGTACTGATATACATCTGAAAATAAGAAAAATAGGTCCTCTTGTCAAAAGTCAAGGGCTTGATACAAGACATACGAAAACACTAAGGGAAAGCATAATATTGAAGGACTTGGCTTAGAATAAAGAATAAAAACACATAACTGAGACTTTTCTTATTTGACGTTGATCTTCAACTCAGTCGTCAGAAATGTTATAAAACAGTCAGATGGGCCCTGGTCCTTCTTCGCCTTAATGTTCTTGATGCAGTGGGAAGGGACGATAATGAAACTCTGGAAATTGGAAATAGCGCATATGGAGGAAGATCCTTAGGAGTCCGGCTGCTGCTAGAAGCCCTAACTTCAGCTTTCAGTGCACACCTGGTACTTCCAAAGGGAACACAGCCAACTTCTCGAAAAAAACAAACATGAAAAACATGGCTGACCTTCCACATTAGAAGAAGTCCGAGACAGTGTTGGCGCCAACGCTCTGGATTGGTTGTGACCCTTGCTTGTGCATTTTTTACAACACATTTTAACTGAACGAAAGTCATTCATATACCTTGGAAACCCAAATGAGTGAATATTTTTAACACAAATTAATCAAACCAAGTTCGACCCCAACTTCCTATGTAATTTCAACACTTATTTTTACCAGCGTGATGGCAAACGAAGAATACACAATGACTGAGGACATATGGTGTGTTGAACAAAATCATTTATTTGATAAACTGTACTGTAAAATGTATTTTCTACGTGGTTTTTGATATAAACAAAATAAACTACACTAATAATGAAAATATATTATCTATACAAATATAATAACATTATGTGTAACCCTTACCGTCAAACATTCATAATAGCATAAAAGAAGAACACAAATATTTTAAAGTAAAAAAACAACCACATATTGGTTACAATCAATGTTGGCGTATGACAAAAAACGAAAGTTCTGATTTGTGTGTGTGTGTTTGTGCGTGTTCTTTTGTGTGTGTTGATGGGAGAATAATTGGCAACATGGATTGCAGGTACCAACTGCATGTCATGCCGACCCTCAACCAATCCAACAGTTATATTTAGAATGTTTGACGGACTGAATCACACACTGACCTACAATCAGTGGGGTCAGTATCAGAAACATTACAATGAGCACGTCACTTGAAGGCTACAATTGAACACAAACTGTGATGCAACAAACTGTATTACAAACAAACACATATAGTAGATAGTGTGTAGACTCTAGAGTATGACGGATATTATAACTGATCCTGGATGAGACTAACTCAGTTTTTGTTCTCTGGGGCCACATGCTTAGGCTGCTAATAATACTGTGAATCAGTCATATTTACCAGCAGTAACCCAATGCTGTGTGAGGGAGTGTATGTGCAGTGTACTGCAGATAGCATCTCAGAAACCAAGGCAACACAAATCCAAAGCGGTCTGCTGAGACTGCAGAGCACCAAAAACCATCAGACTGATCCACAGACATACCCAGAGAACAGGAAGTGGGTTCTGACAGAGACAGAGTCTGGGTATGTGATGGAAATAAGGGTGAGTAAGGATAAAAAGGTATAGTTTAATTGACAAATTAGGGAACATTTGTTTGTGAATAAGTTAAGAACTAGTGTTGAAATTAGGGGTATGTATTTTTCTTTTATAATAGACCTATACCCATCTGAACAGAGACTCAGTTTTTTTTATTTCGGGTGAAATGAATTCCAACAAGCAATTTTAAATTATATTTGTGAAATTGGTTAAACTGTGTTATTCAAGACATTTGTATCCAATGTGTATTATAAGTGATTTAAAGTGGAAAAGGTGGAGAGGGGAAAACATTGCCAAATGTCCCTTTTGACCATTAAGATGAATTCAAAACAGGTATGGTTAAAGGATAGTCTGCTTATATACTATATTTTCTTTATTGTTATCAAATTCCATCTGCATGTGCAAAGTAACAGCAATGAATACTAATAAAAGTGTGTGTGCATTGAAGCGTAATCTATCTTCTTCCTTTGTGTAACAGAACTCCATTGTTGTTAAAAACACATCAATAAGCCATAATTATTTATTATCATGAACACACACACTGTACTCAGTTACATTCACTTTATTCCACACTCTGATTAATGAAAAGTGTTGCATATACACAACAAATGTCCCACACATGGAAATCAGGCTCCGTCTTGTACACACAATTTCACAATGATTGACGTTTGTAAAACAAAGATGTGCATATACAGATATTTAGCATCGGACCCATGTTTTATAGATATATAATAACGTTGCACGAAATGGTAGAGCTGCTCTGCTAACATTAGCCCCCCAAAAATTCACTTTTTCCTCCTGCTTGAGTTTGATTAAAAAACGTTTGAAAGAGTGTTATTCTGTCATATATATTTATATGTATAGTGAAGTCACTAAGAGCGTTTTAAATATGAAACACAAGTTGTATTACACAGAGCTACAGAGGCAGGGAAGTCTGAACGTACTGACAAACACATGTTGTTGTTATTATAGGGTAACAGCAGTCCTTTAATGATATTCCAATGGAGGTAAACAAGTGAAATCTGTTTTCAAAGGTCTAACTGAGTGAGCACACCAACAAGAACACAGAAACACCTAATTCTATACTTTAACCCTGATGGCTGATGTCCAGTGCAGATAGCTCCTATTAAAAATTAAAGAGAGGTTCACCGTAATCATGATGTTCAGAAGCAGTGGGCTGAGACTGCCATGCCTCATGCCTCCTGACGCACTGCATTTCCATTATTCCATGCAGCTCTGGACAGCGACGGCATGGAATTTTCTGGATGTGTGAATTTCCACTGAAAAACTGAAGCATATTAGGTTCAACGTAATATTATCACTTTCAAGGTTCAAGGTTCTTTATTTAGTCATACGAACATAGCTATAGTGTAGTTATGGCGATGAAAATCTTGTGTCAAAGGCTTCTCCATCAGAGCAACACAAAACAGCCTGTCCTCCTACAACAAACGACCATATAGGCCGATTGTTCATGCCCTTATTACGACCCATAGACACGTTTTAAAGTGCATGTTGTTTCTTACACGACCACTAGAGGTGCTTTAGTGGTCGTGTAAGAAACAACATGCTACCGGCCCGTTCATTGCAAACGCTCCGGAGGGTCGTTTATTCACAAATAACAATCTCTGGAAAATCCTAAATTGTAGAATAGTTTGGCCATTAAAATGCTTTTTGATTCGATTTCTAGCGAGAAGTGTATATTGTACTTTTAGAATCCACGTCCAGTAGATGTGTAGGATCTATAGCTTGATAGATATTACGAAGATGATTTGAGGTCTCGTCAGGATAACGTGTATGCAGCTTCCATGTAAAGTTAGCGTGGGTGAAAACAGTTTTTCCGGTCTCGAAGTTTTCATAATAAAACCGGATATATTCCCCTCACTGTCAAATTACACAGTGAAATTTGCATTACTCATCCACTAAAAAACATCAGTCTATCCTTGTTAATTACACAATATTGATTGGTTTACATTGTGTACAATGCTTTTGTGTTTTTAACCTTCGATTCAGAGAAACAAATAGTTTTTTCGGAGTTAAGACACTACAGTTTCCGAAGACACTACACTACTCAGAATCCCCAGCTATCGTTTGGGACTACAACATCCGCCTTGCTTTACAAGCCCTGTGATTGGATGTTGGAGTGGCAGTGCGACTGAAAATGTTAGAGATTCCATTCAAATCTGTTGATTATTCATATCTTCCTCAGGCTAGGAATAGTATGTTGAGTTTTTAATGCTAAATGTTTATCATTTTCTCACAGGATATAGAATGAAACAACACAGTTTGTATCCATTGTGTATGAATGCTTCAGCTCTTCAGACCAACATAGTAAGATGTGAGCATGTTCCTAATTGTGTTGGTATGCAGCCTAGGTCTGGTCTCTTTAATAAAGCAAATCTGCCACTTTTATATTGCAGAATTTGTTCAATTAAAGCAGTCTTTAATTGTTTGTCCTAAACATAGCAATATATGCTTTTGAAATGTAACATGTCTTTGAAATAATAACAGTATACAGTTTATATTGTGTATCACCTTTAGCTTAAAAATACATAGATGTGTTTTTTTATCTATAAAATAAATAAATAGACACTTTATCAATCCCAAATTGGGAAATGTATTTATTATTAACAGCAGCAGTGTGTTCAGGTATTACAATATTTAAAGTTGGAATAAAGTATAAACTACACAACACAAGTGTAATGCACAGCAATCCATGAGATGAGACCGATATGTTCATGAAACTCCCCAGGAGACACCGACACTAACGTGGCCGAGTGGACTCCGGAGTTTGCTGCATGAGTTGCACTGTATGATCTGTGGTGTAGTGGGCTGTCACTCACACCCCTGAAAGTCCCGCCCACCTGGGACATTTGGGTCAAAATCGAAAACAAAAAATGAGGGAGCGCAAACGAGAAGAGCTGCAGCGAGAGCAAAAGTCTGATCATTGAGAAAGAAGAAACAATAATTGAAAACAAAATCCTATGTTAAAACAAAGGTAAAATACTTATAGTTTACATGATTACACAAATGATTTGTTTGCAACTTATAGTTTTATTTTTGAAATGTATTTTATTTTGCTCGACTCTTTTCTTTCTATTAAACTCATAGTTTTGCTTTATTCTGAGAAAGTGTTGCTTTATCTTTATGATACAAAACTAATCCCATATACGACAAGGTTACGCTGAGCGTCAACAGCTCTTTGAAATGGAATGGAACCACGCCAGACTTTCCAAAACTGGAATTGGATAACAAAATTCAATAACGTGCTTTAACCACTAGGCGGAGCGGGTTAAAAAACCAGTGGTGTAGTTAATAAAGCATAATAATATCAAACATAATATGACTATTAACTTTATTGTGAAATTAAAACAGAACGGTAAAGGAAAATACAGTTTCAGTCTCTCGATTTGAAGCTTCACCTGTAACAGTCAACTGCATGAGGAGTTGGAAAGGTAGTTCAGTGAATAATATCTTTAAAAACTACAAAAAAATCCCTTTCGATCAGCTGTGCACCGTTATGGTGTAAATACAGCCTATCTACCATTTGGATAAAATATAAAAGTCAGCCGAATTAGTGTTGATACTGCAAGGAGACGTATTGTGTGAAAAGAAATGGAAGATGTTGTTTAATTGCTGATATATTTATGATCCACGTCACGTATTCAGTTTTAGCCTGAACAATGGGCCCATTTGGTCGTATGAGTTGGAGGATTTGTTGACACAAAACACAGATAAACAGAAAAATATAGTGCAAGTAAATAGTAAATAGTAATACAAAAGAAAAATAGTTTTAAAAAACTGAAATAGTGCAATAAGAGTCTATATGCAAGTTATTGAAATAGGATATATTGGGAAATACACTGAACAAAAATATATTATATATATAAATATTTTCGGACCCCCCCAGACCCCCCCAATAAAGCAAAAATGCACGTTTCAGAGTGTCCTTTTATTGTGGCCAGCCTAAGGCACACCTGTGCAATAATCATGCTGTCTAATCAGCATCTTGATATGCCACACCTGTGAGGTGGGATGGATTATCTCGGCAAAGGAGAAGTGCTCACTATCACAGATTTTTTCAGATTTGTGAACAATATTTGAGAGAAATGGTTATTTTGTGTATATAGAAAATGTTTTAGATCTTTGAGTTCATCTCATGAAAAATGGGAGCAAAAACAAAAGTTTTGCGTTTATATTTTTGTTCAGTGTAGATACATAATTTAAAGCCAGCAGCCAGATGAATATTAGGGATATTGTTTCAACTGTTCAGGTCTTTAACAGATGTTACTTCAACAGTTCAGGTGTTTAATAGTCTTATGGCCTGTGGGATGAAACTGTCCCTGAGTCTGGTGGTTTTTGTCCTGATGCTGCGGTACCGCCTGCCAGACGGCAGCAGACAGAACAGTTTGTGGCTGGGGTGATGGGGGTCTTTTATAATCCGGAGGGATTTATTCCTGAGGCGCTGGGAGTAAAGGTCCTCCATAGATGGCAGCTCCGTCCTGATGATGTTCTGTGCACTTTCATCACCCTCTATAAAGCCTTACGATTGAGGGCGGTGCAGCTGCTGTACCAGGCCGTGATGCAGCCAGTCAGGATGCTCTCTATGGTGCTCTCTATGGTGCTCCTGTAGAAGGTCAGGATGCTCTCTATGGTACACCTGTAGAAGGCCAGGATCCTCTCTATGGTGCAGAGTATCTCCATGTTGAACCTCCTCAGCCTGCGGAGGAAGAAGAGCCGCTGTCGAGCTGTTTTGGTGATGATGTTTGTGTGAAGAGTCCATGTCAGGTCCTCATTGATGTGGACCCCGAGGAACCTGAAGCTGTTGACTCTTCACCGTAGTCCCATTGATGGCGATGGGGGCGTGTCCCTCTCTCTGCTGCTTCCTGTAATCCACAATCAGCTCCTTTGTTTTGCTGACGTTGAGATGGAGGTTGTTATCCTGGCACCAAGATATCAGGTTTTCGACCTCCTCTCTGTACGCCGTCTCGTCGCCGTCAGTCATCTGGCCGGTGACGGTCGTGTCGTCAGCAAACTTCACGAAGGTGTTGGAGCTGTGTGTGGCCACGCAGTCGTGTGTGAACAGGGAGTAGAGGAGAGGGCTGAGCACGCAGCCTTGAGGGGCTCCGGTGTTGAGGATCAGGGTGGAGGATGTGATGTTTCCCACCCGCACTGCCTGGGGCCTGCCCGTCAGGAAGTTCAGGATCCAGTCACAGAGGGCGCTGTTGAGCCCGAGGTCTCTAAGCTTGATGGCCAGCTTGGAGGGCCCAATGGTATTGAATGCTGAACTGTAATCAATGAACAGCATTCTCACATAAGTGTTCCTCTGGTCCAGGTGTGAGAGGGCAGTGTGGATGGTGAGGGCTATGGCGTTGCTCAAAGGACTTCATTATGATGGAGGTGAGTGCTACTGGGCGGTAGTCTAACTAACCTAATACAGTTATGTGAGATATGTTGGCATACTACACTTAATTAAAGTCAACGCTTCAGTTTGTCTATTTGAATGAACACACACACACACACACACACACACACACACACACACACACACACACACACACACACACACACACACACACACACTCACACACACACACACTGAAATCCTCGGTGCGATCCTGTTTCAGATCCAGATATGATTAGGGACAGTCAGTGTCACATGGCAGAAGCTGCCCAACAGACAATCATCAACGTTAATCAATTCATGATTTTCTTTAACAGCAGACAGTCTTCTAACCTTACCACCTATTTACCCAGGACAAAATTAATATACAATGCCGATGCCGCATTTTTGATGACACACTTGCTTTCTCAGTGAAGACCCAGTTTGGGAGGCAGTTTCTCACAGGCGGATCAGGTCTGAAGCTCAGGTCTGAAGCTCAGGTCTGAAGCTCAGGTCTGAAGCTCAGGTCTGAAGTTCAGGTCTGAAGTTCAGGTCTGAAGATCAGGTCTCTCCTAAAGTTCCAGCTCGCAGCATCAGGATCCACCAGCCTTCTAACGCTTCTCACTCCTCATCAGCATATACTAGAAGTCTGAGACTCTGTCCAATGTGTCCATGTTCAGCAGTAATTCATATACTAATACTAATAATAATAATACACACCGCCATGAACAAAGAAAGCTGATCAGATGGACTGCATTATTGGGCTTTACACATAAACACACCATCTGTGATTCTTATTGGCAGAAGAAGAGAGTCAGTTAATCTCTTACCTTATCTGGCCAATCAGATTCTAGACGAATACAACAAAGTATGTATCAACCACTGGACTGCTACAAAAGTAAACTCCAGCATTATGCTGTTTAATACAGCAGACACTACAGTGGCAGAGAACACACTGCAGCTGTGTGTGTGTGTGTGTGTGTGTGTGTGTTTGTATGTGTGTGTGTGTGTCACTATTCTACAACACACACTCATTCTAAACAGGCTATGAGTCTGTAGTGTGTCCACAATGGGGATTTATGAAATCAAAGGAAATACGTGTATTCAGTCAGGATGCATATAGGATTTTTTTCAATTGTCTGACAATGGATTTCACACAGACATGAAGGAGCAGATGAACAAAAGGTATTAACACATTATAAAAACATTTCGATTTTTATTTGAGTATGATGTTTTTTTTAATCAAAAGTATATTGTTTTATAAATGAAGTTAAATGTTGATTCTTGTTCAAAAAAACTGACAGTGTCATGGTATCATCAGAGTAGGTCACAGCCTTTAACATCGTCAGAACAGAAACACTGTTTACTGTATATTACACAGTGCATGTTGCATATTCTACTGCTATACTGACATCTTGTTCAACCTGGTTTGGAAAATATGATCTCAATTTGGCCATGCAAAACAAATCTGATTTGAAAATAAATGCTAGTACTGATCAGGGACTGAGACAGACTTCACTGCCCTGAGACACTGAATGGTTCTGTCACCTCCTTGAGTGAGACAAATGTGTGAGTTTATTTTCAGAATTACTGAATGAGGATGAGGGATTGGGCAATGTAAATAATGTTCTGAGATGTTTTGAAAAAGTAAACATTCAGATTCAGATGATTTCTCAAAATACTATTTGACTTTTCTTCTCCAGATCCTACATCAACATTAGTCCCGTGCTCAGCTAACTGAATTCAAACCAAAAGTTGGAACAGGTGAAAGTGCTGCAGCAGCATTTTGACAGTCAGATGTCATTATGTATCTCCCTGCAGACAGTCAGCGTGGCTAGCAGCTCCCCTCTGAAATGAGGCTGCACCAGAAAGCACTGTTTGCATTTCTGCCACTGGAGAACGTAGATTGTGAGTGTGAGCATGGCGGAGCTACATCTGCCTCCATCTGATTCAGCAGGAGGAGCATCAGCACCGCTCTCCTCATATGAATGTGCAAAACAAGGCAGAGTGGCAGCGCTACAAAACAAATTAGGTATGGCTTTAAAGCACTCCAAGTGATGTGCTGTGGGCTAACCTTCATCCTCTGCTGCTATCATAGCCTCTCTCCGGGTGAAAACGATAACGCACTTGGCTTTAAAGCACTCAGACGGGCACAACACCTGAGAGTTCTGACCTTCCTTGTTTTGATAGGCTGGATTTGTGTGCTCAGGGTCACCACTGAAATTGGCACAACAACATTGGAAACCAAAACAAGCTTGACTGGAAAATCATTGAAAAGGCTCTTACCTGGTATGCATATCACACCAGGAAATGCATTCTGCCCCCCCCAGACCCCACCTCCCCGTTATCGTTTAACGGCAGCAGAACAAATGTTTTGTTCCACAACTTAGCCGTAAAAAAAGATGAAAAAAACTGTCACTAACACCCGTGGGAGTTTACACCATACCCTTTGATTGCACTGAACAAAGTGAAAGGTTGACTTTAATTAATTGTATGATGTCAACACATTTCACATAACTGGTTAGGTTAGGTTGAAAGCAATAATATTAAGTTTAAATAAAAAAATAAAAGTTAAGCTTAATATTATTGCTTTCAACTAACCTAAAAACAATTACGTCAACATAAACATTTTAACATAATACAGTTAATTAAAGTCAACCTTTCACTTTTTTCAGTTATTTCTGTTATTATAATTTGGGTTATACAGCACAAATCAGTAATCAGTTGCAACTATAACAACACATCACGAATGAAACATGTGCTTAGAATGCATTAAAAACTGTTCCTACTGCATCTTAAAAAATAATTATTCAGAGAATAAATATAATGCATTTGTCGGCAACTATTTTTAACAGCAGATTTGTTCCAATTTGGTGCTCTTCACACAGCAGGAAGTCAAACTACACTACATGTGTACTACTGTGGGTAATGTCCACAGTAATGACTCTTACATGTCGAATATGTGTAATTTGTAATTGTAAAGCGCTTTGAGCACCTGTAAAAAGCACTCTAATAAAAAATGTAATGCATTATTACACTGAACAAAAATATAAACGCAACACTTTTGTTTTTGCTCCTATTTTTCATGAGATGAACTCAAAGATCTAAAACATTTTCTATATACACAAAATAACCATTTCTCTCAAATATTGTTCAGAAATCTGAAAAAATCTGTGATAATCCATCCCACCTCACAGGTGTGGCATATCAAGATGCTGATTAGACAGCATGATTATTGCACAGGTGGCCACAATAAAAGGCCACTCTGAAACGTGCATTTTTGCTTTATTGGGGGGGTCTGGGGGGGTCCGAAAATCAGTCAGTATCTGGTGTGAGGGGTAGGATTAGGGTTAGGGTTAGGGTAATGTTGTGAATCGAGTGGCCTGTGTTCGTCGTCCATAACATACGCCTGCCCATACCATAACCCCACCACCACCATGGGCCACTCAATTCACAACATTACCCTAACCCTACCCCTACCCCTCACACCAGATACTGACTGGTTTTCGGACCCCCCCAGACCCCCCCAATAAAGCAAAAATGCACGTTTCAGAGTGGCCTTTTATTGTGGCCAGCCTAAGGCACACCTGTGCAATAATCATGCTGTCTAATCAGCATCTTGATATGCCACACCTGTGAGGTGGGATGGATTATCTCGGCAAAGGAGAAGTGCTCACTATCACAGATTTCAATATTTGAGAGAAATTGTTATTTTGTGTCTATAGAAAATGTTTTAGATCTTTGAGTTCATCTCGTGAAAAATGGGAGCAAAAACAAAAGTGTTGCATTTATATTTTTGTTCAGTGTATTATTACATGTTGTGTTTGTGTGTGTTTGTATGTGTTAATGGGGATGGAGGAACCCCCTGCAACAGTAAAGTTGAACCTTCAACACACCTGGCAACAATGGCAAACACACACACACACACACACACACACACACACACACACACACACACACACACACACACACACACACACAAACACACTAATTCAAAATGAATTTCTCTCTAACTAAATAAGTGAGTGTGTCTCTAAGGAAAACTGATAAAATATTGTATTGAAGGTATAGCTTCATCAAAATGTGAATTATAAACACCCTGAGAGAAGATCCTGCATGGTCAGAGAGACTGAAGTGAGGCATCAATGACAGAATTAGGAAAAGTGAAGACTTTTGACAAAGCTTTTAGAAAAGGAGTGCTTTACATTATATTCCACACTGTGAGGAAAGGCGCAGAATGGAGAAGCTCATTGGATGATTGTAGGGATGAGGCCAAGGCTCTTGGAGGGCCACTTCCCTTCAGCTCTCGAGTTAGATGCAAGCTTCTGCTCTTGAATGATGAATGGGCTCCTCAACTAGTGGATATGTAATGAGCCATTCGCAGCCATGACAACTGGAGTCTTCATAGGTCAGAAGTGTAAAAGAGAGAGGAGAGGTGCATTCAGATACTGTATATACGCAGCTTTTATGTTACACTGAAGCAGCTCAGCTTTACCAAGAACTGTCTTTTGTCGATGTTCGTGTGACAGCAAGGCTTTGTTTTAAAAAATCTATTCTGAGAGGGCAACAAACCAGGCCTGTGTTTTTCTCTCTGTGATGGTCTGGCCCTTGTGAATGCACTGCAGGGCGGTGGGTGGTGGTTGCCTGTTTGTCAAAAGCCCACTAGCCTTGTCCATTTTGACATTCACATGGGAGCAGTAATGATCCTAAAAGCCGCAATTAAGCTGACTGTTACGTTCCGGGGAAGCGCCTGGTGCCGGCACTGTGCTGCACCTATTATTCCCAGTGGGAATACTCCTTAAAGAACAGCATTTTTCCTCCTCCTCGCTTTTTTCCACAGCTCACATGACTTTTTATTTATCTTTCAAAGGATTCTGACGATAGTGAATGCAGTAGTTTTTTTTTATTCACTTTAGATTTAGAATGGAATTTAATTTAAAATCATCAGAGATCCAAATGATGTTTTCTATCAGCTCTGTAAGGATTATAATGCGCTGCCTGCTGTTAGGTTAACGTCACTGCTAAATCTATGGGAGAAGCAATACAATATGGTATTCTCTTTTGTTATGTTTTCTGAACATATTTATTTAAATAGTTGTTTTAGTTTTTAGCATAAAGGTCTAAATGCTGTTTAAACACCTTCCCTCAATTTCAGGAAAAAATAACTCTGAAAAATACTGAGTCCTAAAATGTACCTATCAGGCAAAGCTTTACAACAACAACGCTGATACATTTAGCATTTCTAGTAAAAGGAAGAACAATTCTAAACATCCTGGAACCTCAGTCTCCTTAACAGCAGATCTGTCCTGTCTCTATGAAGGGACAAAGTATGCGCTACATGCAGTGAGATTAGAGAAATTGATGAATATATCAGACAGCAGGTTAAATACCTGATGACTCTTTGATTCAGCTGTGTATCCTTGTTTAACCACTGAATATCCATGAAGTGAATCGAAAATAAGTTTCATAACAACACCATAATCAAGTGATAAATATTTGTCTTCAAACATCTCCATAACCACCAGGATGAGGCACATTGTCAATACATTTAAAAAAAAGTATTATCAGGAGCTAAATGGGGAAAACTGAGGCTTATTGATTGGTTATTGGCTATGTGGATGGTGGCATTATAGCACTACAGTAATCATGCGCGGAAGCTCAGAGAGCCAGAGACCTCCACCGGGGAAAGAGCAGGAAAACGAGATGTACAGTAAAACAGCAGGTAAGCACATTTATCACAGCCCCTTGGCAAACACAGACGAAAAGGGGGAAAAATCATTTTAATTAGCTGAGTGAATGTGATTTGCTGGATGTGAGGGGAGCCAGGCTCTCTGCCCTGCACATTAAAATTGGTCTAATTTTCTGTGCAGAAAAAGTCCCATCTGAGCAGCCCTGGCCGCAGTCAATCATGTTAAAAGCTACGGGTGCTTAATTTGATTTACCAATATAAAATGCAAATGAGGTGATCAAGTGGAGTGGAAGCCAGGAGTAGGAGGCTCTTTTAAGCCATCAAGTTAAATGGGAACAGACAGTGGACTGGCAATGTAAAGAATGTTTTAGCATATTCGTTTGATTAGCGCTACAAAATTTAATTAGCATTGGCTAATTGCTTGACAAATTGCTCCACATCAGAAAAAGGCAGAATATATTTTTAATACACTATAACACCGCCAACGTCTCTCAAACCATATGTTACATTTTCAGTGCAAACTGGGTCTTTCTGATATGTGAAAAGCCTAATTTAATAAATGGAAGATGGCACAACAGTCCCTTACAAAAGTGAATGAGATAATGCCTGTAATTAGGCGCGCACAAGCCTGGCCATATGCCTCTGAACAGCACTTAGCCAGGACTAGGCTGAGCTGCAAGAACAAATCAAATAAGTGTGCAGGGAATGCTCCTGGGATTCAGCCCTAATATGTGAAGCCACCTAACCAGTTTGCTTTCAGGCTGAAAAGCCCACACTGGTGGTACCACATGCTAACAACATACGATACAGAGCAGCCATCCAGTTATTTTATTTTAGATTTGGCTGCAACATCAGATGGAAGTGTACCATCCGCAGACTCAAATAATAGTCTGTTGCCTGGATACAGGTCTCAAAACAAACAGCCCACGTACTGCAGTCACACTGAGACTTATTACATCTGACATTTGGCGTTACCATACAGAGTCATTGTCTTGACTGATCACTGCACATAACCAGAGATCCTTGGAGAGAAAATATGAGTTTGTTAATTGCTATAGCTTCAACCTATGAGAGTTCCAATGTTAATTTAATTACAGTAATAGTCTGTGCTAGTTCAATGTTGTCTTTGTTCCGTAGGTTTCTATTGAATATTGAAACCTTTCGGACTATGTGTATTTCATCAGGTTCATCGGGTTATGAGATATGTTGTATGAAAAATTGAGTGTTTATTCTAAGGAGTTTATAAAGTGGTATAATTCAGGTTAATCTGTTGCTTAGATTTTGGACTAAGGCAGAAAATAAAGTCAAGCATGGTGAAGCAGCTCTAACAGAAACCCACACACTGTCAGCTGATGTTTGCATTAGATACAGACGCAGAGGTGGAAAAAAGTACTAAAAGTAGTGATACTACAGTGTAAACATACTAGTTCTGCATTCAAAATTGTAAGTAAAAGTACAAAATAATTTGCATCAAAATATAATTAAGGTAGAAAAACTAGGTGTACCATTGGGTACAGTAATGAATGAATTGTAGATATTGAGGCATTCATGTATCACTTTGATGCTGCACTCGGGATTATATACCTATAATAATACATGATTAAATGTAGTGTAAATAACCTAAATCTGCAAAATAGCTAGTCACTTAAACTGTAAAATACATGTAGTGGAGTTAAAAGTACAACATTTACAAATACGTCATCTACAAAATGAATGAGAGTTGGTATAAGATAAAAGTATAGGGTAGAATGAATTAAACTTAAATACATGACTTCATTAAATAGTTACTGTCCACCACTGATCAGAAGTGAATAGCTACTGCCCATCATGCACCTTGGGGCAAGCAGTTGTTGTTGTTGTTGTCATATGTGCTGATAATTACTATCAGAGTGCTTTTAAATGAAGATGTGTTTGGTTTTTTTAAATCATCAGATTTACTTTAAAACCAATGTGAACAACGTCATTATCCGAGCTGAAGGATTATTGTTAACAGAGCCTCACTAGAGCCAATCCAGTCCATTCAGACCGGCCGTCTGTGCACTTGTACATTGTTGATCGTGACAGTGAATGCTGCCCTGTAAACAACCGGGTCAATGATGTGTGCCTTTTTAATGCCATGTAGTGGTCATGTAATTGTAGTTTTCATCAGATGATTCTCTGAGTTTCCAGATAGACTTTGTATAATAGACCCGTTCAGATAAATATGCTTATCAATCTTTCTGGCTAGAGGGTTTGGAGACTTCCCCACACGTCAGTCAGTGATAAAGCTCGAATCAGATTGACAGAATATTTTCAGACAGATCTAAAGGAAGGTCTAGAGATATGACACAATATGATGCAAAAACAAAGATATAATACCTGAACACAATAGAATGAGGATAAAAGGCAGCCCTCAATAGAGGAGCTTACCAACCACCATTTGTGTCATTCTATGTGGAGCAGCAAGGAGTCAAATTAAATGTAATTAAAAAATAAATTTGTACCTGAATTGACTATACTTTTACTCTTTGATAAGGGAAACTTTATGCTACAGCGCACAATTACTAGGAGAACAGTCATAAAAGTGTGCTTTCAAAAGTTGGATCCATTTGTGCTCCTGTGCAAAGAGACATCTCCGTAAAGAAATATAAAAGACCTTGGTTGCGGTCGAATAGTCCAAAAATCAGCTCCTATCGTCTAACCCTATCGTCTATTCCTTGTCCTCTGAGTGAAACGTCACGGGGTTAAGGGATAGTGGATGGGAGAATTCAAAAGGATTTAGGAGAAGAGACTGCGGTGCTTTAGAGAATCCGACTTCACTTTCACTATCCGACGTGTTTATGATGCGCCAGCGGACGTCATGAATGTGCGTCTGCTGCTGTGGGGAAACTATGGAAACTACAGTTTTCTATACAGCGGACTACAACATGGATGTTGAATAAGAACGAGGGACTACTGTAAACTCATCTAGAGACTCTGCACCGTGCTCTGATGCTGTTGCTTTATGCTTTATGAACGTGGACAACAGAGAAACATATTCTTCATGACCAAAGTTGGATTTGAAATAAAAAAGGAAAGTGAAACTTGTGCTCGTCACCCTCTCCCTCCGGTCCACATTAATACAAATGATCCCAATACGTATGATTGTATAAACTATGACAGCCGTGAACGGCCGACTGTTGTGTGACGGCAAATGCTGCGGCTGCAAGGCATTGTGGGGCAGAATTTTCTCCTCTCCTTTCATCAAGGGAGGTCCAGTGGTTCCTAAGCTAAAGGAGGTTATAAAGGAAGTTTGAAACTTCCTTTACTATCATTCTAGAGAATTCGAACGGCTCTTATCATGGCTGCCACTGAGGGACTTCCGGGTCATTTCACTCCGTTAGGAAGGTTCCTAAGCTAAACGGACTATTAGACCGCAACCTTAGACTGTCCTGCAAAGAGCCCGGACAGATCCAACATCTTTGTGATGAACTGGAAGTACACTCTTGTGACTGTATTAGAGCAATCCCTGCAGCAGTTTCAGCATCTGTTCTGTCTCACAAGTTTTAAGATCTATATTACGCAGGTGTACATAGTGTGATGTCCTGTAGACAAATGTAATATACGTAGCATGTCGTTTTATTATATGCTAACAATATTTACACGATTATAATATACTTCAATCATGTGCAGTAATGAAGTGGCACATGGCTGCTTCACCGGAGTTCTCACTCCCACTGCGTGCTTTTTGTTTGAGGTGATTGGTGGCAAGTTTTAGTTTTGGGTGTCTAACCCATATATGTTAAACAGAACAGAAGTGGGACAGATAAAAATCCACCAAGGTACAGTTCAAAGAGTTTGTTTAGTTTCTTGCAAAGGACACAAGTAATGTTGACTATGAAGTGTTACTCACTGAGACCAAAATATGTGAGGAATGCATTTAGATTAGATACTTTGTTCGAACCAAACTTGCAGATAGAGCTATAATCAGGGCTGCACATAACTGGTGCGCAGGTGCGCATGCGCACCTCCGCCAAAAAAAGAGCACCGGATCATTTGAAAAAAGGCGCATTTGCGTACCAACATTGAGAGAGAGAGGGAGAGAGAGAAGAGAGAGAAGGGAGAAGAGAAAAGAGAGAAGAGAGGAGAGAGAAGAGAGGAGAGAGAGAAAGATATATGGATATATATATCCACCTTCAGAGCCTGGACGCCGGGATCTGTGACCTGGTCCGCCATGCGATTATAGTCCAGGCCCAACTGGACGGCACCGATGACGACTCTGGAGAGGCAATCAGCAACCAGGTTTGACTTGCCAGCCACGTGCTTAATGTCCGTAGTGAACTCTGATATGTAGGACAGCTGCCGCTGCTGACGTGCCGACCAAGGCTCCGCCACTTTTGACCTGGCGAAGGTGAGCGGCTTGTGGTCGACAAACGCCGTAAATTCACGGCCTTCCAGCATGAAATGGAAGTGCCGCACGGCCAAATAAAGTCCGAGGAGCTCTCGTCAAAGGCACTGTACCTGCATTCTCTGGGCGTCAGCTGAAAAAGGCGAGCGGCTGCCAACGCCCTCCACCCACTGCTCGTGCACTGCGCTGACCGCGTAGTACGACGCGTCCGTGGTGATGGGAGCCGAGGATGATGGGTGTGCCAGCAAAGCCGCCTGAGCCAACGCGGTCTTGACCTCAGCAAAAGCGGCGTCCGCCTCTGCTGTCCAGTCGATCGCCTGGACGGGGGTATTGCCTTTCAACGCTTCATACAGCGGCCGCATGATGTGTGCAGCCCGGGCGATGTAAGGGTGGTAGAAGGTCACCATCCCCAGAAACTCACGGAGCGACCGGACGAGGAAAATCCGCAACAGCCTCCACCTTCGTTGGCAGAGGTGTCGCACCGCCCTTGGTGGCGGTGCCCCAGGAAATCAATGTCAGACACCCCGAACTGGCACTTTGCAGGATTGATGATTAATCCGTGTTCGTTGAGCCACGTGAAAAGGGCTCGGAGGTGGGACAGGTGCTCCTGCACTGAAAGCGCTGGCGACGAGTATGTCGTCGAGGTAGACAAACACAAACGGCAGGTCCCGCAGCACCGAATCCAACAGGCGCTGGAACGTCTGAGCGGCATTCTTGAGCCCAAAAGGCATACGCAGGAACTCAAAAAGTCCAAAAGGTGTTATCACTGCTGTCTTGGGAATGTCCAGGGGGTGCATGGGCACCTGGTAGTATCCATGCACCAGGTCCACCTTGGAAAACACCCCTGTACCGGCTAGATGCGCCGATAAGTCCTGAATGCTGTCACAAAATCCCAGCTGAAATGCTGTCCTCCGATGCACAAACACATAGGCCTCACGCCGTACGTGCGAATGGGACCGCCGTTAGCCGTCGTCAACCGCGGTCCGTGCCCACCACGGGTGATGTCACTCAACGCGGGAACTACGCTCCGTTGAGCGCCCGTGTCACACAGAAACAGGTCCCCCGAAACGCTGTCGCTGACGAAGAGGAGCCCCTCCGTGTCCCGGGGGTTTGTAGCTGCACGGAGCGATGCATTTCTTTGCCATTGTCCCGAAACGTGCGTGGTAAAAGCACTCTCCGGTGTCTCCACGCCGGCTCGAAACTGCCGTGTCCGGCCCCCGCCATGCTCTCTTGCCTGCAGATGGGCCACTGAGCGTCGCGGCTAACGCCTCTGCCCGGGCTGTTGTGTAGCCAGGAAAAAACGATCCGCTTCCTCAGCCAAGGCACTTGGCTCCATGACAAGCGTGATGGCCAGCGCCGTCTGGACCCGGGACGGTAAGTGACGCAGGAAAATCTTCGTGAATAAAATCCGGGGATCTTCCCCCCCTAGCAGATTTGGCATTTTCTTCATTAGCCGAGATGGCTTGCTGTCTCCTAGGCCTTGAATGTCAAGTATCTGGCGGGCCCTCTCCTTAGCAGATAAGCTAAATGTCTTAAGGAAAATAGCCTTAATCGCCTCATATTTGCCATGGTGTGGGGGGTTTGTGATAAAACCAACCAACCTGGACGACGTGGAGCCTCCTAGCGCTGCTACAACATGGTAGTATTTCAGGTCCCCGTCACAGACCTGTCGGCAGGCGAAGTGCGCCTCCACGTGTGCAAACCACGCCGCCGCGGCATTCTCCCAAAACTCCGGCAGCTTTACGAAAACATCGCGCTCAGCCATGTTCGTTCATTTTCCAGAAACTTTCTCGGAAAAATCGGGGTCACCAGTGTGGTGCCGAGGAAAGGGAGTCGGAGGCGGTGTGTTTAGAATGGAGTTCCACTCTTTATTTATAGGTTAACATCCAGAAGGTAATACACGTCTGCTCTAGATGACAAGCTAGCAGGACTGAATAGCTAACGCTACACCCCACTAAAGAGTCCGTGTAGCAACACAACAAGCAAGGTGAATTATGGTCCACAATATGGTGTCACCACAAGATTCAGATTTCACGGATCAATAACTCATGAACAAAACGTTATTCAGACACAAATGACGTCTCCTAAGTACCGTGGTAAGGTTGACAACGAACTACAATCACATTTCGATAAAAAAAAAAGCCAATACGCGCCGTCCTCCGAGCTGGACACATTACATTGGTCTCTATCTGCAGCCGGAGAAGAAACGAGTGCTCAGGGACCGTCTGCAAAGTGCAACTCTGAAAAAGGAGAATACAATAATATTCAATCACTATTATACAGCTTATTGCTACCAAACTCACTACACACATCAATAGTCTCCTGTGTGTCATACTACAGCATGGAGTTTGGAAGAATATGCTTTTGAATCATTTTGGGGAATATTTATAATGTAAATCTTCAATCTTAAATCTTATCATCTTAAATAACTTTACTATTATACAGTATATTTCTACCAAACTCACTATTTGCATTGTTGTCGTTAGCATCTGGTTAGCCTAACAGATATTAAAAGCTGTTTCTAAAACAAGGAAAGGGAGAGCTCTGTCCTGTCAGACTGAGAGATATACAGCTCAGTGAGGTAAGGGACTCTGTTTAGATATATAACTTGTACACAGTTTGTACATGTTCAATACATTTGTAACACTGTACACATGAACGTTTCTTTTTTCGGTTCACCAAAAAAAAAATCTCACTCCAAGCTGAACTCAAATGTTGGCAGCCCTGTTTAAATATTGAAACCCTTTAATTACTGCTGTTTGTTTATGAATCGTTTAATAGTTTAGAATGGCTCAATACATTTATATTTATCTACAGTTTGTCCTTGATTGATATTTTTGTTTAAATTTTCTTTTTTCTTTGTTCACTATTGTATTTTCCCTTACTGTGTCTTTTAAGTTGGCCTTTTTTCCTAAAGCACCTTGAGCTGCATCTGTGTATGAAATGTGCTTCATAAATAACCTTGTCCTGCCTGGCTTTATTTAGCAACACATTTTAAAAACAATGGATGTGCAGTGTGCCACTGTAGCAGTAACTGCAGAACAGATACCTGTTGCCTTCAGATGGATGCAGAGTCACTCATTAATCCCTATTACATTTCTGACCTCCTGCTAAATTATGAACCATCCAGATCTCTCAGGTCTTCAGGGACTGGTCAGCTTTCTGTCCCCAGAGTCAGAACTAAACATGGTAAAGCGGCGTTCAGTTATTATGCTCCATCTGGAACAAACTCCCAGAAACCTGCAGGTCCGCTGCAACTCTGACTACTTTTAAATCCAGACTGATTTAATTGATATATTCATATCTTAAACTGCACTGTATTATCTTTTATTATCTTTGCTTTTTATCTTTGTCTTTAAATGAGTGTTTCTAGATATCATTTTATAATATGTTTCTTAATGCTCTTAATGTCTTTCATGTTTGTAAAGCACTTGGAATGCCTTGTGTTGAAAGGTGCTATATAAATAAACTTGCCTTGCCTTGCCTTGCCTATTCAACAGGCAATATTGCCGTAATTGTAGCGTGTGTGTTTTATGTGCCTGTTAAGTATTGTAAAAGGAAAATGGAAAGACGTACAAAACCTGAATAAAAGGCTTTGAGAATATAATGAACAAGTGTACACTGGGCTTTGGATATAGGCTTTGTGCAGGTGCAATTTTTTTCTTGCCTTTGTACTACTTTCTACTTCCAATAGAGAATCGCCGTGACGCGTCCTAAAACCCGGAAGTAAGTTAGCATTTTTACCACGTCCGGTTCCTTCGATAAAAAGCAATGCAATTTCTCCATAGGATTTTGGAAAATAGCTCGAAATAAGGTCTGTG
Organism: Harpagifer antarcticus; assembly: GCA_902827135.1. Taxonomy (NCBI): domain Eukaryota; kingdom Metazoa; phylum Chordata; class Actinopteri; order Perciformes; family Harpagiferidae; genus Harpagifer; species Harpagifer antarcticus. Next base: position 3,411,413 of record CADEHL010000883.1, on the reverse strand, counting down.
TTTGACACAAATTGAAGAGACAGATCACGTTTTGTTCTACGACATTAAATACATCAGCAGTGATCCCACTGGTGATTTCTGAAGAGTTTACGTGTCTGAAAAACGATGGTTGTTACCAAGTGGCTGAATAGGACTACAGAAGTTGTCCAGGCCGTTTTACGTCATTACACCGAACACGTAAAACACTCCCGCTAAGTGTGTTTGCCCTGTTCTGCTTGAAAGCAAGTACCTGCCTCCTGCAAACTGTTCAAACAAACACTTCAACTTGTACCATTTACAATCTGTATGTTTGAATATGGATCTTAAGTTGGCGTGACGTTGAAGCAGCGACCCTGCTGTAGTTCCTTTATAGCATAACGTTAGCATTTTGCTTCTTGCGACTAGATTTATGCTTCGAAAATTATAAAAGTAGGATAGACATGTGGATATTATCCGGCTGAACATAACGTGATCCGTCTCTTAAATGTGTGTCAAACACAGACCTTATTTCGAGCTATTTTCCAAAATCCTATGGAGAAATTGCATTGCGTTTTTGACGAAGGAACCGGAAGGAGTTTACATCCGGGTTTTAGGACGCATCACTGCGGTTCCCTATGGCTGTGCACCACTTTACCAAACCCTTAAAGGCTTCGAGGCTCCGACACAAAAACAGACCTCTCAGTATCTATAGCACAGTAATTCTGCATTGTTTTGCCATTGTTTTGAGAACATAGTAATACATATTTTCCCAGCTTTCCCTGTTAACCATCTGCTTTTGTATCTGCTCCAAAAAGTGTGAACATGTTGAGGTACTTTACAAAACAAGCCAAATGAGAGGCAATGCAAGTTTATTTATAGCACCTTTCAACACAAGGCAATTCCTTCATAATGCTTTACAATAATGAAAGACATTAAGAAAATGGCATTTAAAAACAGTCATTAAAAAGCAAAGATAATAAAATAAACATTAAAAGAAGAAATACATGGATAAAAGTTGCAGTGCAGTTTAAGATGTGAATAGTTCAATTAAAAGCAGCGGCAAAAAGAAAAGTCTTCAGTCTGGATTTAAAAGTAATCAGAGTTGTAGCAGACCTGCAGGTTTCTGGGAGTTTGTTCCAGATATTTGGAGCATAATAACTGAACGCTGCTTTTAAGGGTCTTTGGGTTCAAGAAAAGCGCTATAGAAATAAAATATATTATTATTACCATGTTTAGTTCTGACTCTGGGGACAGAAAGCTGACCAGTCCCTGAAGACCTGAGAGATCTGGATGGTTCATAATTTAGCAGGAGGTGTATTTTGGGCCTAAACCATTCAAAGCTTTATAAACCAGCAGCAGTATTTTGAAATCTATTCTTTGACACACAGGAAGCCAGTGTAAAGACTTCAGAACAGGAGTGATGTGATCCACTTTCTTAGTGTTAGTGAGGACTCGAGCAGCAGCGTTCTGAATCAGCTGCAGCTTCCTAATAGATTTTTTAGTGAGACCTGTGAAGACACCATTACAGTAGTCCAGTCTACTGAAGATACAAGCATGGACAAGTTTTTCCAAATCCTGCTGTGACATTAGTCTTTTAATCCTAGATATGTTCTTTAGGTGATAGTAGGCTGATTTAGTAACTGTTTTAATGTGACTGTTGAAACTCAGGTCAGAGTCCATGACTACACCTAGATTTCTGGCTTTATCTGTTGTTTTGAACATTGCAGACTGAAGCTCAGCGCTAACTTTTATACGTTCTGCCTTGGCTCCAAAAACCATTACCTCAGTTTTATCTTTGTTTAATTAGAGAAAGTTCTGACACATCCAGTCATTGATTTGTTCAATGCACTTACTCAGTGTTTGAATTGGAGCATAGTCTCACAGGCTACTATAATGAAAAAACATCAGTTTTGGATCAAATAAAGTATATAGTTTGCTTTATGCAGTATATTTTTTGTAATATTGTTGGGGTGTTTTTACACAGTAGTGAGAGTGAAAAACAGGATAGCACAGATTAATAAAATCAAAAATAAGATGAGCGATACAAATAAAAATAATGAGAAACTATGAATTAAGAAATGAATAAAACTTAAATATAATTATCATATAATATATTCTAATGTATTGTATTATTAAGTAATATCATACATTAACCCCATTATAGCAGATGCCACATTGAATGAAGGAACTAATTTATGCATCAATAATTACAACAGAGTATTTCTAAATACAAGTTGTAACAATACTTATATGTATTTAATATTAATAACATAATGATTAATTTCAGATGATAATACTTTTTCGTCCGGTCTGACAGCGCTTAGCTCTCTGCTGCAGAGAAGATCACTGCTCTAAACAAAGTCAAAAATCCTACATCCAAACGGAATAAATATAATTAATTATTATTCATTATTATTAATTATTATTAATACGTTAAGTCTTGTTCATTGTTTTTCACTTTTATTAAATGCTTGATATTTCCGGTGGAAATGGTGGACTATCGGACATTCAAAATGCAGCATATTTGCACTCTTACACACATATATTCTCCTTTTACATACATACATTTTCACTCTCACACACGTATATATTTACACTCACACATTCATACATTTTGCTCTCATATTATCATATTTCAATGCACACATTCATATATTGTCACTCACACATTCATGCATTTTGTTCTCATATTCATATATTTTAATGCTCATATTTATACATTTTGCTCTCATGCGAAATCTACTAAAAACAAAGTATGTCATGGTAGTGGTCAGCTGTTAAACACAAAAGTGTATCTTAAGGGCTGTAAATATAATAAGCCTGTTGTCAATTTTAGACACAGGCTTATTATATTTACAGCCCTTAATAACATTCATTTTCTGGACTCAATGTGTGTCTTGGCCGTTTTCTTTGTTCCAAGCAAACGAGTGCTTTTTGTTTTGAAATCACTTCCGCGAGTTTCGCGGGCCTCCCCCTCGCTCCACTGACCATTAGACCATTTAGTAAGGTAAAAAGCAAAAGGGCAAAAACGCCTCTCAGACGCTCTTCCGTTTACTTTTTTAATAAAGAAAAACAAATGGTCCGTAGATACACGGACTCATATAGCCTATGTATACTGTAAGGAGAATGTATGTGCGTGAGAGGACCAGTATGAATTACGGCATAGAAATATGCAAACACAAACCTACAGACTGGGGGTTGGGAGATCACAGGAGTGGGGGGGGTGGGGGGGGAGAGCTGTGGAATGTGACTCTTGGGAGAATTCCTCCACACATTCCCATGGCCAATTCGTTTTAAACAAAGAGTTCGCAACACAGGACAGCATAGGTAACATGGGGGGTGGGGGCTGGTGAACGGTCTGGTCAATGTTTGTAAACACAATCCCAGGATGTGTCCTAATCAAACCAAAAAAGAAAATGCAGATATCATTCTCTCTCTCGACTCACTGGTATCTCGAGCTGAGCGCTCATTGGTGTTCATACTGCTCACAGGCTGGGCTGCTGTGTATATCTAGTGTATTCATACTGTACCCCTCCTCACTGTTTATTCATCATTCAACCATTTACACCTTCCTTTTTTTCCGTCAAGAGGTTGAAAAAGATTGAGTCCTATGTTTCCAATTGGTTCCCAAATCTGAACATTGACCAGTGGCATAAGATCAGGAGCCGGGTAAATGAGAGACTGAGGAGCCCCCGAAAAACAGATCCCGAAATAGCTCGTCCTGGTTTCCGCAGCAGATAGGCCTACAGTATGGTGTCTGTTATGGCAGTTATTTTAAATAAAACGGTGAAAATTGAACTTGAAAATTGTTTCCTCTTTTTATTTTATTTATTATTTTCGGGACGGGGAGACGTGGGGAGATGTGTGTGATTAAAAATTAATTTGCAGAAATGTAAAGTGATCTAACTAAGTTCTATTCATATTCTTGACCGGAAGAGCAGTGTAAATGGGTGGCCATATGCATTTGAAAAGCAATATAAATCACACAGTTATTATACAATAGGCTATATAAAAGCACCATCGATAACCATTACCTTTATCCAATTCAAACTTTAGACGGGAAAAAAGGAAGGTGTAAATGGTTGGGCTATACTGTAAGCCTACTGTATACAAAGGCCATTCAAGCTATAGTTCTTCTGGAAATGTTCACATCAGGCACCTTCAAATTAAACAATACTACAGTAAACAATTAACACAGTAAATTATGTGGATTAAACCACATTTATTTAGTTAAAAAGAAACTAAATATGATTTTGTTTGAATGATTAAATGTAGGGTGAATTGCCCTAATGTGGGACATTTTTGCATTTCAGACTTCGGGAATATATTGCGATATGAAGCCGATACAATAAATCAAAATGCAGTACCATTCCGAAATCCCCAGTAATATTAGACACTAATAATACAGTAAACTATTAACACTGTACATATTATTGTTTGCCCGTGGCATTAGGATGATCGGTAGTGAGAGCCGTGTTTCATTTTCCTCCGGTTGGATGTGATATAAAAACAAAGCGAATATTTTTGTTGTTGTAAACTCACGTGGATTAAATTTAGTGCATTAATTTCAACTCGCGAACATATGATACATTAATGATCGTGAGGATGATGATTGAAAATCGTTTGTTTGAGCCGGGCTGCATTTCCTGATCTAAAAACATAGCGATGGTTTTGTACTTACGCCAACGTGAATTAAACATTATTTAGTGAAATAAAAACATGGTGATGTTTAGTAAATGATTACATGTCTCTTATTTAGCACAGAATATGATCCTATCTGTGACATATGGATCTTAACAAATATCCGCTATATCAGATACCTGTAGATCAGCTGTTTATTTCACATGAGTTCCAGTGTGGCAGCTTTTTAATCACGGCTCCCCCTGGTGGGTCCATGATCCATTGCAGCTGGTTTCATTATAATTAAATGTATTTATCAAGGGGGCGTTTCAAGTCCTGCGGGGGGTTTTCCTTTTCAGTAGGGGCCCACCCCGTGCCGATCACGGACCCTCACAGGTCGGGGTCTGAAATGAAACGTTACATCTGTATGTAAATGTGTGTGTCATCCGCATAGCTATGGTAACTTATTTAGTTGTTTTTCATTATCTGAGCCAGTGGTAGCATGGAGACGTTAAAGAGAAGAGGCCCCAAGATGGAGCCTTGAGGTACCCCACATGTCATATTTGTCAACTCAGATGTGTATTTACCTATAAAAACAACGTTTGAGAAAGAGATTAATTTAACACACCACCCAAACAGTTCCCATCGCAAACAGGTGAACATGCACATATTAAACAGCTGATCGGGATCACAGCTCCCCAATCTGCACCTTATTCATTTGAACAACTGAAGTTAGATTCCTGGGCTTTGTCACTGAAGTGCATGTGTCAGCATGAGTCAGAGTGCACTGAGAGCCCGCTCTCCAAACCAGATAGGAACCACTTAGTAGCTTCTAGGACCCCCTTCTTCCATAAATGCCCTGCCACTGTAGTTTGTGCTGTCCCTGTTCAGGAGCCTGTTTAGGGATTCAGATACAACACACAGAGATTATGGCAAGGCCTCTTATCCTCAACTTGTCAGCAGCTGAGTGACATGAGCTGTTCACTTTCTATTTTAAGGATCTGGCCTGGGTGTGCTCGTCAAACGGAGCCCCTGAAAAACAGAAGTGATTTTGTAGTTTTCTTTGTTCTCCAGGGGTAAATCCTCTCTTCTTCTCTGCATTTGTCTTTTCAAGAGGAAGGCTGAGCTCAGCTTTCATAGCAATCATAGGGGCCTATCTCCCATTCAGCAGCTAAACAGTGCTGACATGTATGCGAGAGATGACAGCTCTCCTCTATTTGCAGATCGAGAACATTGCATTAATTGTGCAGAGGCCCTGTAAAAGCTAACAGATTGCAGGCCTTTGCATACATTTAAACAAAATACAGCGAATGCCGTGATGACATCTCGAATGACAACTGCATCTCGTTTTTCGCCTTAGCATACCCACCTCTGTATGGGACACTCGAGCAGGGATGCAAATATCATTGGACAAGAAGACACAATGGCAGCGTCTTTCAGCACTGTCTGGTTATTGATAACAATTTTAAAAAGGGACTGTGGGGGTTGGTGCCATGCCTAAACCGGGAGTTTAAACTAATCATCTCCATTTGAAGAGGATGGAAAAGTCATTGTATGGCAGCGTTTGGAAAAAAACACAAGTTATAGTCACAAAAGCATTATGTGTCTGTGAACCAATGAAACATGGCCTTCGCTTATGTTAACATCAGAGATAAAAAGTATGAAGAAAAAGATAAATGCAACGCACCAGACACGGTGTAGAAGGCATGACAGAGTTATTGTTGGTCTGTCTTCTTCATTGTTCTTTTTAAAGATAACATGACCTCCTCTGAGCCCACTGATTGTTAGGCAGAGCACTTTTTTCAGACACACAAGTTACTTTTTTTTCTACCAGAGTAGCTACTCAAGCATTATTGGCTGCCCCAGAGGTCAACATGAGTGGAATTTCAAACATAATTCTAGAGGCCTTTCTCAGTTTGCTTTCTTGTCTGTACTAATGCAGACCTATTACACTTATTAGTGGAGCAAGTAATGTTCCAATACAACGTCTATATTTAGCCAAGAGCACTCAAAAAAATCTTCTTGCTCTGCTTATTTTATCATGGGAGCTTTGGGAGCTGACTTGTGTGAACTTTGGCAGGATAAGTAACCTGGCACAAAATACATAGTTTGTAAAGACAATCTGACGCCCCTTTCAGCAAGACTTGTCCGAACCCTAACCCTAACCCTAATATTGTGGAATGCGGAAAAACCTAAGCTTTGGACATCAAGTGTCAAAGGATACAGGGGTTTGTCCAGGCCAAACTAATTAAGAAAAGTAGTACATAAACAAAGTTGTCTTTTTTTTGTCTTTTAATTTGTATTGTACAATGCCATGTCTTTTTATGCTGCTGCAACACAAACATTTCCCACATTGGGATCAATAAAGTAGTATCTTATCTTATCTTATGTACATCAATGTACTGTACATCAATGTATTTGGAAGGTGACATGGCAATCAGAAGACAAACACAACAACAAAGCCAAGAACAGAGGGAAGTCTTTCTACAGGACTTCCTCCCTTTAATGCAGGATGTTGGAGCCCTTTGCATCTTGACTGCGTGATTGTGATCTCTACATTACACGCTAGTTAACATATTGTGTTCCATAGCTTCTTTTCTTTGCAGGACACACAATGGAGCGCGGCTGTGAATACGGTGTAGAGGCTTAAATGCCACATCAAGCCGGCAACCTTGTGAATCTGCATGAAAGGAGAGCAATAAAATCTTGTGATATTTAATACTTTCCCCACAAAACCTTTTCTCTGTAGGAACTTGGGTTTATTCAAGTATTGAATTGATTAACAATGTGTTGTTAGAATACAATAAGATATGATAGATAGTGGCAGAGCCTGCTGTGTTCCCTGCCTGTCAGCGTCTACCTGGGCGAGGACACACAATGCTGCGAGCTAATGAGCACATCCCGTGACGCTCTCTGGGGGAACGTATCAGAATTCCTTTTTTATATTTCAAATCTCTTCCCACGTTTATTTTTTTCACGATTTATGCAGACAGGCTTCATCCACAAATCAAAATTACCTTTTTCATTATGGAAATAGCTTTTTCTTTGTCACATATTCACTGTTATGTTCATTCTTGGGTTAATAACTGTCATGCCTGTTCAGGTCCTTATTTAATTTGCCTATTGCCAGCAATTTGACTTTTTGAGATAGGAATATACACATCCGTTCGGTGCCACAACTATTTCAGGTTAAAAGAATGACAGGTAAATTCAGAGTCACAGAACAATGGCACATTGCATTTATGTTTCACTACTTGGAATATATTTGTGGGGAATGCTCAAGTAGATCTCAGGGATTTTGTGTTATATATATGTAGATACGATAATCTACTGTACGCAACTCAATAGCTATGATTTGAATACCGTTTGTGCAGCGATTGGCATTGCTGTGTTCTCCTCACAATAAAGATTAACCACCCAGGTCTGCAGTAGCAGCACACAGGTGGCCTCTTGGAATAATTTCAACCAATAGATATCAGAGAATCACTTAACAGCAGCTGTGCAGCAACAAGACTTTAGCCACTGAAAATGTTTCCACAACGATGAATATTTTAGCATAACACATATTCACTCCTTCATATTCTCATTATGAAGTCAGTCAGTTTCACAGCTGGCAAAACAATGACTTGAAGAGTAACTATCTAGGCAACGCAGCATGTCTATCAGAGATGAAAACTAAGAGCCTTTGAGAGATTATCACACATTATTATTTCTATACAGCAAACTATAATACAACAGACTACAACATGAAAAGATAAAAATGGGTTGTTCGATATAATAAAAGCATCAACAATATATATCAACAAACTTCAGCAAAACAAACTGCTGCCTCACTTCATTTCACAAATATTGTAATGTTCTATTCACTTCTGCTACTTTCTGTTTTTTAAACCTTTCACACACACACACACACACACACACACACACACACACACACACACACACACACACACACACACACACACACACACACACACACACACACACACACACACACACACACAAATGGAGTTGCAAATGGACAGACTGACTGGCCATTTCCTTAACTAATAGAACGATATTTTTATAATTGGATCAAAATGATATACTGGACACATGTTGATGTTACCTGCTAAATCTACAGCTCCAGGTCAAACTGTTGAAACTCTAGCTCGTCATTTCCTTTTCTTTCCCTGCAACAGGATCTTAGCGTATTTTGTATTTGAAATAATAGATGTAGAGTGGATGTATTAATTATGCTGTCACTGAGACCTGCTCCCAGTCCAGCTTCAGACTCACGGTGTGCACAACACATGACATCACTGGCTACACACATAGAATCCATACTAATGTCATTCAGCTGCTTATTGATTCCACATGGTGCAGTAACAGCACAAATTCATACACAGTCCGGGGGAGGAGAGACCACCAAAACATCACTGCAGATGGATTTAAACAAAACAACACATTTCAATCAGGAAGGTTCTGTCTGCTGCTGTGTGCAGTACAACAACGTGTTCCTGTGAATCAGCTTAAGATGATGTAATGTTCACGATAATGATGATAATTCATTTGACAAAGATGATGGTGATTATAAGGCTGAGGATGCCTTTGAGGAGCATCAACAATAATTAGTGCATGTCACTGTGTCGTCCTTATCTCTCCCTACTGTTGGCTCTATTCTCTATTTGTCAAGTGTGCAGTCCATGTTTCTCTATCTGTCTGGCTCCTGGCATGTTTACCCACTGTAACACTATAAATGTCTACAGGCTGCTATTATACAATTTGTTTTTTTTCCCGGCTGGTAAAATTCCCTTGCATAACCAAAGAAATGCTGCACAAAGCCTACGCAGTGAGCAGTTCCCCTCATTTAGACCTTATCATAAAATATGGAGAGGTGCTGGGGTGTTAGCTCTGGGTTGCATGTAACCAATTTGTAAAGGAAACCTTTCCGGACATGCAGTGTCCTGTCCAGGCAGTGAATGACTAGGCAGTGAGCAGCGTGAAATCAAACCTGAAAACCCGCTCCTCTCGCCGGCTTCACACGCATGCAGCCACGCTCCTCTTCATCACTCTGAGAGGTAACACTTCCATAAGGTAGGAACATCTTCGGCCTGAAACGCTTTCTCAAGGGATCTTTGAGAAATGACTGTTTATCTGAACAGGCGGTTTGAGAGTAGGAATCTACTTATTCCAAACTACACAACCTCTTATTCAGTTAAATATTTACTACAAGGATTCTGAGCAGGAGTGTATTTAGCGAAGTTCAAGACAATCTACCCTTTAGATTGTCTTTGTTCCTGAGTTATCTTTGGCTGGATCTATAATAAAGTCTCCAAAGTCATTCAGATGCTTTAAGACTAAATATGAGAGCAACAGTCACTTATACAAATATATTGCTTTTGTTAACATTTCCCAGGGTAGTTTAAATTATTTTCATGATAATTCAGAAGGTAAATTCAAACACTAGCAAAGGCCATGATAGTGAAACTATTGTACAATAAGGAGTCCTTGCTTTAGCTGATAGAGTGAGTTGCTGCAAAGGTTAGACCAGAGCACTGTGAGGATTAAAACCTGCCGTGGTCAAACTTCAACACTTCAGGGCGACACTCGTGGTGGGACACAGTCAATAGGGTTTAAGCCCCAGGTAAAACACATCTCTGCCAAACTTACAGAGCCATTGAAATAGCTAATTTAGGTAAGTAGTGTTTTGTCCAAACATCAGGAAACTTGTATTTTAAAGCTGTCAATTTGCCAAAACTGATCGGCCTCTTTGCTTCTAACAAAGTTCTCTCTGATTGATAGTTTGACTGACAGTCTGAGCGCAGGGCTGACCTTCGGATTAGGATTTATCTGTTGATCATATTCTTCTTGCATAACTTCACAGAAAAATACCCCCGGCAACAGAGAAGATGCTGTTAGGATGTAGTGCAAGGACTATGACGGAGGTTAACGGCAGTAAGATGTGCTGCAGCTTTACAGCAGACTTCCCCCCCCCCCCTCACTGCATCATCAAAGCCCCTCTGAAGACATGACAGAGACAATAGAGTGGTGCAGTGGGAGGATCAGAAAGAGCTTCCATGACACAAAACAATGGGATTTTTTATTGGATTTGGAATATTGCAGTGAAAAGATCTGTGGCAAATACAAGTTTGTGACCACCGCTAAGCCAAAGGCGGCTAATGTTGGGCATGATGATGTTTAGTAGTCTCTGAACATGAACATTCACAAGTGGTATTTACTGACACATTTTATTTGCTAAAACTAAATGTAAAATCTCTTACAACCAGGCAGACCCCAGTGACACCCCCCCCCCCCCCCCCCCCCCACATGTAAAACTGTGCATGTACAGCGCAGATAGTTAAGTTGAGTAATTGAGTAAGTTGTGTAGGCACTTGTAAACATAGAACATTAATATATCAAAAGCGTTTGAAGAATAATAATATAAGCTGAACAAACATCTTAGTTAGAAATGAGGTTTAACATTTTTTTTGAAATATGTAGAAATACTGAATGACCGAAAGTGTCTAATAAAACTACATTGGGAGTAAATATACTGTGTAATTTACTTTATGTTGTCGTCTCAAATAAATAACAAACAATTGTGTAAGCAGTCATCAATAAACTAAAATCATGCAAGTCTTTTTCAAAAATATTTTTCATAGTTTTGTTTTTCCTCCAATGCTTGTGCTCTGGGTGATTATTTCATGGAAGCACTACAGCCAACACAAGCAGCACTCCAGTTCACCTTAACAATGATTTCAGGACAACGCGGTGCACAGGCGAGCAGAGAAAGCACCTGTTTAAATGAAATGAGGCAGCACAAAGCCAGTTTTGGGTATTTTTGGTGTAAAATCAGTCAATAACACCATTTCTTTCCTTGTAGTTGAGGTTATTCCCATCTTATTTAATTGTGTAAAGCAGTACACATAAAGGAATATTTAGCTGTGTCTTAATGAGATATTCATGTTTTTGCCATAAGGTTTGATTTTCTAATCTAATCTTTAAGGTTGAAGATGAATGTGAAGGAAAGAAGGCTTTCAATGCTCGGTGAGATGTACAGTGTCTAAATTGTTTAAAGTTAAAAGTAATTAAACTCCATGACATTTATGAGAGGGACTGCTCGAAAGTAGGATATTTGGGATATCCGTCGTAGCCAGGGTTTACGATCAGTTTTTGGGTGATTTGTACTGAGGAACAAGTATCACATCACCGACGGGTGAAAAATAGTGTTTTGGTAACACGGGTGTTCAGGTAACACTTAAAGACTTTGTTATGGAACGCAAAGCAGAGTAGAGGGCTAGTACACCCTCCTGAGGGTCCGATTGTGGATGTCATGCGAGCAAAACATGGTGAAAACAGTCTGTTCGGATTTCCAAAGGGAAGTTCTTTGAGTAAATAAAAAATCAAGAACCTAAAGAATTGAACTATTCATATCTTAGACTGCACTGTAACTTTTATCTTTTAATGTTTATTTTATTAGCATTTCTTTTTAATGACTGATTTTAAATGCCATTTTCTTAATGTCTTTCATTTTGTTTTTTTCTTTTAATGTTTCTTTTATTATCTTTTACTGTTTTTAAATGCCTTTGTCTGAATGTCTTTCATTTTTGTAAAGCACCTTGAATTGCCTGGTGCTGAAAGGTGCTATATAAATAAACTTGCCTTGCCTTGCCTTCTACTTCTTCTGCCGTTCACACAGAAACAGTTTCACTCATGCTACATTAAGATGTAACTACATGGATTACTGTCAGCAATAACTGAAACCAAGCAAAAGTCTTTAACAATAAGAACTTATTGTGTAAAAGAAGATGCTATTGTTTGTTACATTGTACTTACATAACTGGACTAATAGAAGCTTGTTCTCCTGAATCCAGAAATCAAAAGGGGAGACTAACATTATAATATCACACAAATAACTGTTTGTGGATATTTGCCGATAATATGCCTCGCTCCCCTTTATAAGCTGTCGTAATGTAACTGGGCTATTGAAAGGACAAAAGACGCCCGCCTTTTGCCCACAAGGTTCTATCCTCCTCTCAATGGAAACATTCACTGATAACAATGAGCCTGGTCATCGGATCTGTGAGATTCCTCTGAACTTGAAAGTGTGTTTCTGACAGCTTCCTGTCTGACCAATGTTGCACGCTAAGCCCGTTTGCAGCAGTTTCCCATATTATCCATATTGTACAATGTTAAAACTGGACACCTTGCCAGATATATTTGTCTAATTTCTACTCAGAATATGTATTTTACACTTGATGTAAGACATAATAACGTAAGAAGCAGTGGCGAACCGTCAGGGCCTTCAAGGTATTCAGAGAATACCCTGAAACACTCAGATAAAACAAACAAAAAATCGATTTAATTATATAAATAAAATGTATATAAAATGAATAAATGAGAATCGTATCTGTGTTGTTGATCTGTAATATTACAGTGTTACGTTGATTTGTTTGTCCTTCTCGGACCATGCACTACGCGTTTCAGTGGTTTTGTGTTAGAAAAGAAAGCAACCAATCAGATATTGTTCTGGGTCTCTGGGTAGAATATCCTTCAACCAAGGTATTCTACATCCTTGATAGAATGCCCTGGCCGTTGCACTGAATGAGAGCGTACGTTTGGACTGACAGTTTGATCAACCAATCATATTGATTTGTAGCCAATGGGCGTATTCTTTCAGAGTTTCCCTCGGTTCCAGGGTATTCTAGAAGGCCCGCTAGTTAACTGGCTCGAGACAGAGGATAAATGAATGCGACGAAGCAATTCATGCCATTTTATTGTTTTTAACGTTGAAATGAATTTGTCACGGTTGAGTGAAGGAAGCAGGACCCAAGCGCAGATAACTTTGATAAACCTTTATTTCAAGGCTAAAATGGAACGAATACAGACAAACACAGAACACTCACCGGTGAAGTCCGTCACCAACAAAAGAAGCACCGACACTGAACACAGCACGAGACAAGACTAAATACAGGGAGGGATAATTACAAGACACAGGTGAACACAATCGGCAAACGAGACACAGGTGAGGAGGGAGGAGAAAAACACAAGAGCCACAGGTGAACACAATTAGCTAACGAGACACAGGTGAGGAGGGAGGAGAACACACAGGGACACTAACGACAGGAGGAAAACATGACAGAGAACAGTGAAAACACCCAAACCTAGACAGAACTGTGACAGAACCCCCCCCTCAAGGGACGGATTCCAGACGTCCCTAAACCCCAACACAAAAATCCAAAAAAAATCCAGCAGGGTGGGTGGAGGGGGTCCGGAGGAGGGACGTATCCCTAGGCCACCAGGGTGGGTGGAGGGGGTCCGGAGGACGGGACTAAGCTGACCGCCCAGGAGCCCAGTAGGGGACCAGGAAGGGATCTCGGGCGGACGGCCCGGGGGCACGGCAGAAGCCGAGAAGGGGGACTCGGGCGGACGGCCTGGGGGCAAGGCAGAGTCCATGGTGGGGGTCTCGGGCGGACGGCCCGGGGGCAAGGCAGAGTCCATGGTGGGGCGAAGGCCACAGCGGGGCGAACTCAGGGGGCCGAGCATGAGGGCGAAGGCAGCGGCAGGAAGAGTCAGGGGGCCGGGCTCGAGGACGAGGGCAGCGGCAGGAAGAGTCAGGGGGCCGGGCTCGAGGACGAGGGCAGCGGCAGGAAGAGTCAGGGGGCCGGGCTCGAGGACGAGGGCAGCGGCAGGAAGAGTCAGGGGGCCGGGCCCGCGGACGAAGACCGCGGCTCACAGAGGGTCGGGATCGAGGGCGAAGACCAGACAGCTCCGGAGGCCGGGCAGGACCCGGTGTCGGCCGGACAGGAACCGGAGCCGGCGGGACAGGCTTCGGCAGGATCCCCCACGGAAGAGGACCAGGAGTTGGCAGGACCCCCAGCAGGAGAGCGGTTGGCGGGACCTCCGACGAGACAGGACAAAAGGTTGGCAGTACCCCCGGCAGGAGATTAGACGGCGGGACCTCCAACGGCACAGGACACAGGGTTGGCAGTACCCCCGGCAGGTGAGTAGACGGCGGGACCTCCAACGGAACAGGACATAGGGTTGGCAGGACCCCCGGCAGGAGAGTAGTCGGCGGGACCTCCAACGGGACAGGACATGGGGTTGGCAGGAACCCCGGCAGGAGAGTAGTCGGCGGGGCCTCCAACGGGACAGGACATGGGGTTGGCAGGACCCCCGGCAGGAGAGTAGTCGGCGGGGCCTCCAACGGGACAGGACATAGGGTTGGCAGGACCCCCGGCAGGAGAGTAGTCGGCGGGGCCTCCAACGGGACAGGACACAGGGTTGGCAGGACCCCCGGCAGGAGAGTAGTCGGCGGGGCCTCCAACGGGACAGGACACAGGGTTGGCAGGACCCCCGGCAGGAGAGTAGTCGGCGGGGCCTCCAACGGAACAGGACATAGGGTTGGCAGGACCCCCGGCAGGAGAGTAGTCGGCGGGGCCTCCAACGGGACAGGACACAGGGTTGGCAGGACCCCCGGCAGGAGAGTAGTCGGCGGGGCCTCCAATGGAACAGGACATAGGGTTGGCAGGACCCCCGGCAGGAGAGTAGTCGGCGGGGCCTCCAACGGGACAGGACACAGGGTTGGCAGGACCCCCGGCAGGAGAGTAGTCGGCGGGGCCTCCAACGGGACAGGACACAGGGTTGGCAGGACCCCCGGCAGGAGAGTAGTCAGCGGGGCCTCCAACGGAACAGGACATAGGGTTGGCAGGAACCCCGGCAGGAGAGTAGTCGGCGGGGCCTCCAACGGGACAAGACATGGGGTTGGCAGGACCCCCGGCAGAGGGCTAGTCTGCGGGACCTCCAACTGGACAGGACATGGGGTTGGCAGGACCCCCGGCAGAGGGCTAGTCTGCGGGACCTCCAACTGGACAAGACATGGGGTTGGCAGGACCCCCGGCAGAGGGCTAGTCTGCGGGACCTCCAACTGGACAGGACATGGGGTTGGCAGGACCCCCGGCAGAAGACTAGTCTGCGGGACCTCCAACTGGACAGGACATGAGGTTGGCAGGACCCCCAGCGGAACCTCCAACGGTACAGGACATGGGGTTGGCAGGACCCCCGGCAGAAGACTAGTCTGCGGGACCTCCAACTGGACATGAGTAGGGGCTTGAGTGGGGACTCGAGAGAGGGCTTGAGAGGGAACTTGAGAGGAAACTGGAGAGTGGACTCGAGAAGGAACTCGAGAGGTAACTCGAGAGGGGACCTGAGAGGGGACTTGAGAGGGGACCTGAGAGGGGACTTGAGAGGGAACTCGAGAGGAGACCTGAGGGGAAACTTGAGAGGTGACTCGAGAGGACACTGGAGAGTTGACTTGGGAGGTGACTCGAGAGGACACTGGGGAGTTGACTTGAGAGGGGACTCGAGAAAAGACTCGAGAGGGAACTCGAGAAGTGACTAGAGGTGGGACTGGAGAAGGGACTAGAGAAGGGACTAGGACAGCTGGGGCCAGAGCTAAGGCTGGAACCATGGCTGCTGGGGCCAGAACTGGGGCTGGAACCATGGCTGCTGGGGCCTGTACTGGGGCCGGAACTATGGCTGTGTGGGCCGGTTCTGTAGCCGGAACCATGACTCTTGGGGCTCGGATTGCTAGCCTGGACTTGCGACTCCTTCTCCTAGAAGCCGCCTGAAGGCTCCGTGGACCTCCAAAAGCCAGCCGAGTTCCAGAAAACGCCTCTTGGACAGGAGCAGGAACTGGGGCGGAAGCACTGGTTGACTCCAGACGGAACACACCGAGACGTTTATAGTCCGCAGGCTGGAAATCACACGCCCAGATGAAGTTCAACATCCAGTCAGGTAAGAACTTCACCAAGTCCGGTTTCTCCATAGCCAACCGGTGCGCCTCTACCAGAGCGGCCTCCTTCTGCCGAACACTGGACGCTCCCCTCCACCAATCATAGCAGCAAGCCAAAGCAAATGAAAAATGCTGTAATTCCACCTCAAATGGGTCATCTGCTGGGTCCATCTCTGGTCGGTGCTTTCTGTCACGGTTGAGTGAAGGAAGCAGGACCCAAGCGCAGATAACTTTGATAAACCTTTATTTCAAGGCTAAAATGGAACGAATACAGACAAACACAGAACACTCACCGGTGAAGTCCGTCACCAACAAAAGAAGCACCGACACTGAACACAGCACGAGACAAGACTAAATACAGGGAGGGATAATTACAAGACACAGGTGAACACAATCGGCAAACGAGACACAGGTGAGGAGGGAGGAGAAAAACACAAGAGCCACAGGTGAACACAATTAGCTAACGAGACACAGGTGAGGAGGGAGGAGAACACACAGGGACACTAACGACAGGAGGAAAACATGACAGAGAACAGTGAAAACACCCAAACCTAGACAGAACTGTGACAGAATTGTTGTGAGCAGCCTTTTCAAGACGACAATTCAGTGAAAAGACGGACATTATAACGGCGGGGTGTTTGCAGAAGGTCCAGTTGTGATAGACACGGTTCACCACTGGTAAGAAGTAACAATGCAGGGAGATAAATGGTCTTGTTTTAGACAATGCGAATCTGTTTAAGTCAAAGACTCTTGAAAACGTCTCATGTTGATTTGTATCTCAGATCAAACACGTTTTTGTAAGCTGCTGTGGTATTTGTTCAAGATGGATCATCTTGTTTCAAAAATTCATCTTACTTGTTTTTAGAAAACACAGTTTTATTAGAAAATCACCAACAGACACACTTAGGAGTATTTCTGGTTTATTTTGTAACGCCTTTCCTGATCCTGGTAAAAAATATAGTTAAAATATAGTTTAGAAAATAAGTTTTCCAAGCTAATTACAAGGTCTGATTTATCTAAATATCCCTTCTTATTTAAAGAAATCTTACCAAGTAAACTACTAGCAGATTCTTTAAGTTATTACCTTGTTTTTATTTGTATTTGACTTGATTTTGGAGCAGCATTTTAATTCCTTCGGCCAGTTCCTTACTTCTGTAATATAGATTATGATTCTCTATAATATGTCCTCAGTGGTGTCCCTGGCTCTCTGTCCTCTGGGTGTAAAGAGCAGCTGCTTGTCAGAGATGCTGGCTCTTCAGCAACGTGACACACACACTCTTTTCATGGTCAGGTGGCTCCGCTGGAAACAGGATCTCAGCCACATAAACCACAAGAGGTTTGAATTGGGACAAGATAGTTGCTAGAGAACAGAAATCACACGGTGCATCCTGTATTCTGATACACTGCAAAAAGGAGAATAAAAATGGACTCCTCCCCTTTGCTCGAAAGCCTCTTCTTCCTTTTTAAAACTAGTGAAGCGTCCCCCCCCCCCCCCCTGCTGATACCCTGAGTCTGGCTAATGTCTGCTGCAGCTGATCGTCTGTCACTCATTGCTCCTATCAGTGTGATAGTGTTCCCGACTGTACGGGCACTGGACTGCTGCTCGGACACAGATATTGACAGCTGACAGCCTGTTGTGTCTTTATAAAACCATAGAGCAGTTTCCATCGTGTTGTTTAACTGAGGTGAAAGATACACATATCATTTAGTTATTATTGAGAGGAAACGGGTTGTGTTTTTAACTTTACTTTACACTATTTTATATTGAAAAAAGTGAACGATAATTTTAATTATGTGTATTATGTCAGCAGATTTCACATAACTGTATTACGTTAATTGAAAGCAATACTATTAAATTAAACCTAATATATTTTATTTCAACGTAATATTATTGCTTTCAACTAACTAATACAGTTATGGGAAATCTGTTGCCATAAAGTCAACGATTCAGTTTTGACTCTGTGTAGTTTGCGTTTTTGGATTTTGAATTGATCTCTTTAAATAATATTGAGCATTATAATGTTCTTTGCTAGCAATACTTCAGTTTGTATAGATTTAAACACAGCACTACTCCTGTCATTGATGGTGAGACATGATGGAGATTCAGAAGTGTTTAAAGTCCTTATACAACCTGTTTATTAATAGGTTCATTGTTGAAGAAATAACTGCACAATTTTGTATCTAATCTAGGATAATGCTTTTGATAATTGTTTTAATCTAATTTCAGGGTTTTTGAAAAAGCAGTAGAGTTTTCACAACGTTGACTTGTTACGTAACCTTTACCGACATTGAGCACCTGTATCCAGTTAAAGTGTACATTAAACTAACTGCCAAAATATATTAATATATATATTTAAAATGGTATTATATTCAAATCTTGTCACATATGTCCGATTGTTCTACCGCGTGAACTCTTTCCTTATGTATCTGATGATATTGCATAACGGATGGAAGGTTACACCATAACGTGGTTTAGATTTCACACATGCTCTTTTAATCATTAAACTAATTGTAATTATAATTATTAATAGTATTATTATTATTAATAATAATAATACTAATAACTTGGATTTATTTAGCACCTTTCATGAGACCCAAGGTCGCTTTACAAAGAAGAACAGGAGTTATTATTATTATTGTTATCAATGAAGTGGTTTGTGATAGATATACAGCATACGGCAAACCATTTGGACATGAAATATCCGAGCAGCAAAAACATAAAGCATGCTTCATATTTAAGGAAACTCAAATTAGCGAAAGACAACTCATCTGCATGATGACATAAAGCATTTACACTAAGAAAGCACATATAGATGTGTTTTTAGTGACAGCCCAAACTGTACTGAGAGAATCTGAAACAAAGTGATGGTCTTGCCCTTCTAGAAATAACAGCATTTGAAGAAAACTCTATCAGTGCAACTCTCTCTGACAACTAACAGTAACAACAACTGTATAACCCCCCTCCAATCTAGCAGGCAAATAGAGACTCATCCTCTCAAATGTCCCCAACTCGTGCAAAAAGGTAAATCAGCTTGGCTTACCTTCAACAACAACACATGTATGTTTAGTGAGTGGAGTGGTTGGAGGCACACGAGGCGCTCGCCTGCATGTGCTAAATCTGAAACTTGGGGGGAAAAGCGACAAAAAGCTCATTGGGAATCAGCAGACGCTCTGTCCCCCCTTTATCAAAGAATCTTTCATAAACACATTAGGGACGAAGCGCCCACCTGCATGATGTTTTCCCCTCCTACTTCGCCTTCCATTTTTCAGCCAACTGCCCGGACAAAGCAAAAGGTGCACCTCTAAGGTGTCCTCTCAGTGGAGAGCTTTTTCCTTCTTTATTTCAAACAGGCGAGCCCTTCTCTCCCCTCACACCAAAATGCAATGCAGTGGGGCCCAGCTTTATTTCCGTCCGTGGGGAAAAACCTGAGCAGGGGACAACAGAAAGTGGCTTTAGAATACAGGTCTGAAAGAGGGCAGCTGTAGTCTGAATGAGAGTGCTTTTGTGCTTTTGTGTTTTAAATGAGCATTGTCTGTCACTCAGTCCAGGGCATGGATTATGGGGCAGCCATGGGGGGACATCTTAAATGAAGTGTTAAACTCTGAGTTATAACAGGACATTGAGGGTGGGGATGTGAAGGGGACATAGCACTCGAGAGCAGAGGTCACAAAAGGCAGCTCTCGATGTTAACCACCTGAAACAACTGTTTCATTAAATCAACACATTTCCCATAACTGTATTAGGGTAGTTGAAAGCAATAATATTAAGTTGAACCAAATATTTGTTATTCAAACTTCATATTATTGCGTTCAACTAACCTAATGTGAAATCTGTTGACATCATTAAAGTCAGCTTTTTCAGTGCGGCGAAGTTATCTATTATACTGCGAGAAATAACTCACTGATTGTCAGAAACAAATGCGTTCAATTTATTGACATGACTATAGTTATATTTACACGAATGATATATACATATAGATTCAATATATGTTTTCCTGGCTGCTGCTCTCCAGGTGAAGGGAAGTGAGGAAGGTTCTTTTCATCTCGTCTTCACCACCTTGTCCTGCATTGTGTCCCTGAAAACATAATGAGATTTTCAAGTGTAGCGCCACCTGGTATATCCACTTTCTTTTCTGCTCCGGCCCCTCTCCACGCCAGCTTTGGTGACTAAAGTATCAGTGAAAAGAGCGGTTAGTCTGTCCCTTGTTAAAACCGCACTCGGCATGCTCTCAGGCAGAAATTTAACCTGATTCTCTGATGAGTGGAGCGGCGCTACAAAGAAGTGATGCATCCACCACTAATTGAGATGCTACAGACTGTTAATTATGGTGTTGATGCAGTCAGGGAAAATGCTCTCCACACAGAAACATCCTGTGCTCTGCTTTTGATTTGTCATCTGTGGGTGTTAATCATCACACAGTTATCTGGTTATATTGGATTGGGCCAAATTCTATATATAGTGTTGCACTAAATTTGAGGGTCTTGGAATAATCTTAAGAAATACAGGGGCTGCATTTTAGGCAGTGGTGGAAAGCAACTAAGTGCATTTACTCATGTACAGTATTTTTAAGGCACTTGTACTTTACTTGAGTATTTCAATTGTTTGCTAATTAGTACTTTTATTCCACTACATGTATTTAATCCCTTCAGTTATTTCACAGATGTGGATGAATGATGTGAAATCTAACCAAGTGTTGAATCAGACTTTAGTTCCACCTGGAGTAAATCCACCAGCTACCCTGCAGTATACAAAGTCATTCAGACTAGCTGCACCTTTACCAGCTTTGAGAACACTTTCATGATCAATCATTATAAACAAATCATATATTATTCTGAAATGGACCAATCTGCACAACGACTACTTTTACTGTCGCTACTTTAACTATATTTTGATGATAATACTTTCCTACTTTTACTTAAGGAACATTTTGAATGCAGGACTTGCACTTGTAACAGAGTATTCCTACACTCTGGTACTTCTACTTTTACTCAAGTACAAGATCTGAGTACTTCTACTTTTACGGTTGAGTGTGAAAAATAAAAAAGGTTACTGATAATGCTTTTGGATTCTAATAGGGTCCACAACATTGTCAGGTTGTTGAAGTGATGCAGGACCACTGAAGAGTCACCTCTCTGCTAACTGTGCAGCAGTGTCCCAGCATGTTTCCTGCACTTGCCTCCTCGATGCCCTGAGGATTCATTCGAAGCTACTCCACCTGTTGATCAGGGCAGTTTAAGAGTCCACTTTTGTTTGTGACGCAGAGGGTGAAAGGAAGCACACCAGCATTAGTTTATGTGTTCACGGCTTGGGTGGAAATTATGAGCAGACCCCTGGAGTCAACCCTTTGCTCCTCTCAGTCGTCACCTCTCCTCACCGCCGCTGAGAGACGCCTCAGACTTTTGTCACCAGCAGGTTATTGTATTTCTAATTAAGCCAGGTTAATCTCTCCAGCTTTGTGCCATTTGCAAAGTGATATGGGTGCGTCGCCATGTCAAAAGAACAGTTATTGGACCAACATGGATCCTCCTGTACCGGGACAGTACCATGCAGCAGAGGACTCTTCTTTAATGCACTGACACAGAGGAATAGCATCACTTTAAAAGGATCCAAACTTTAAGGCATTCTACGACTTTATTATTAAGTTGAGAGATGTTGGGGAGAGGTAGACGGGCCATGACAACAACAAAGGTCCCAGGTCGGATTTATACGGGGACTTTGTGTCAAGTTCCAAGCCTTAATGTCCAACATTTGCACCCCAAAACTTCCTTGGGTCTTTTAATTGGTCAAACTCTTGTTGCCAGGTAAAGTGTTCCTGTTTCCTTGTGTGCTTATTGCCAGAGACATAAAAAAAAATTCACCAAATCATTAAATACAAACAAAATGTAAAAATAATAAAGTTGAATAAAAGAATACAATAAAATAAAAGTTAAATTACAACAAATAATTGAAATATGTATTCTTTATAATATCCTATTAAATAAATATATTCCTTTGGAATCAGTCATTGGTCTAAAGGAGTATTATTCTATGAATATCTATTTTTCCGTAGCCATCATCAGACGTCTGAAGGCTGCTGCGCATGCTGTGTCTCCCTCTCAGAGGATAGGGACAGAACTCCTATGTGTCCTGCTGGCTGGGTGTGTCCTGCAGCCCTCTCAGAGGACAGCGACAGAACTCCTATGTGTCCTGCTGGCTGGGTGTGTCCTGCAGCCCTCTCAGAGGACAGGGACAGAACTCCTATGTGTCCTGCTGGCTGGGTGTGTCCTGCAGCCCTCTCAGAGGACAGGGACAGAACTCCTATGTGTCCTGCTGCCTGGGTGTGTCCTGCAGCCCTCTCAGAGGACAGGGACAGAACTCCTATGTGTCCTGCTGGCTGGGTGTGTCCTGCAGCCCTCTCAGAGGACAGGGACAGAACTCCTATGTGTCCTGCTGGCTGGGTGTGTCCTGCAGCCCTCTCAGAGGACAGGGACATAACTCCTATGTGTCCTGCTGGCTGGGTGTGTCCTGCAGCCCTCTCAGAGGACAGGGACAGAACTCCTATGTGTCCTGCTGGCTGGGTGTGTCCTGCAGCCCTCTCAGAGGACAGGGACAGAACTCCTATGTGTCCTGCTGGCTGGGTGTGTCCTGCAGCCCTCTCAGAGGACAGGGACAGAACTCCTATGTGTCCTGCTGGCTGGGTGTGTCCTGCAGCCCTCTCAGAGGACAGGGACAGAACTCCTATGTGTCCTGCTGCCTGGGTGTGTCCTGCAGCCCTCTCAGAGGACAGGGACAGAACTCCTATGTGTCCTGCTGGCTGGGTGTGTCCTGCAGCCCTCTCAGAGGACAGGGACAGAACTCCTATGTGTCCTGCTGGCTGGGTGTGTCCTGCAGCCCTCTCAGAGGACAGGGACAGAACTCCTATGTGTCCTGCTGGCTGGGTGTGTCCTGCAGCCCTCTCAGAGGACAGGGACAGAACTCCTATGTGTCCTGCTGCCTGGGTGTGTCCTGCAGCCGGACTAAAGAGCGTCCCCACATGTGGAGCTGAGACACTTTCACAGAGCGGCCCAATGTTTGGGGACTTCTCTCTTCCCTGGGATCAGATTTCAGGCCAGAATAAAAAGAGTCTCAACACTTTTGTCAGTGGAAAGAAAGAGTCTCATCTCTCTGTGGGTCACTGTGGACAGAGGCCAGCGCCACTGTACATCCGACCTATTTACCTGACTCAGCAGCAGACTTCCAAACAACACAAAGGAGCCATCTGTAAAACAAATATGGCAGCAGGTTGGACCTGGATTAACAACTGTTATACTACCTGGTAACACATTTTTACTCATTTATGAAGTTCCTTTGGTTTGGGATTCTAACACATTTTCCTGATCAAGAATTTGAGTTTGACTGTGAACAGGAAGTAGAATGCAACCATATCTAGATTATTCCCCAATATATACACTGAACAAAAATATAAACGCAACACTTTTGTTTTTGCTCCCATTTTTCATGAGATGAACTCAAAGATCTAAAACATTTTCTATATACACAAAATAACCATTTCTCTCAAATATTGTTCAGAAATCTGCAAAGATCTGTGATAGTGAGCACTTCTCCTTTGCCGAGATAATCCATCCCATCCTCTAACCCTACCCCTACCCCTACCCCTCACACCAGATACTGCCTGGTTTTCGGACCCCCCCAGACCCCCCCAATAAAGCAAAAATGTACGTTTCAGAGTGGCCTTTTATTGTGGCCAGCCTAAGGCACACCTGTGCAATAATCATGCTGTCTAATCAGCATCTTGATATGCCACACCTGTGAGGTGGGATGGATTATCTCGGCAAAGGAGAAGTGCTCACTATCACAGATTGTTTCAGATTTGTGAACAATATTTGAGAGAAATGGTTATTTTGTGTTTATAGAAAATGTTTTAGATCTTTGAGTTCATCTCATGAAAAATGGGAGCAAAAACAAAAGTGTTGTGTGTGTTGTTTATATTTTTGTTCAGTGTATATATACAGTTGCAAGAAAAAGTATGTGAACCCCTTTGGATTCTCCACACATAGCGTTGTGTGTTCCTTCCAAACAACTCAACTTTGGTTTCATCTGTCCACAGAATATTTTGCCAGTAGTGCTGTGGAACATCCAGGTGCTCTTTTGCAAACTTCAGACGTGCAGCAATGTTTTTTCTGGACTCCATTCTTGTTCAGTGTTTTACGTATTGTAGATTCGTCAACAGAGATGTTAGCATGTGCCAGAGATGTCTTTAAGTCTCTAGCTGACACTCTAGGATTCTTCTTCACCTCATTGAGCATTCTGCGCGGTGCTCTTGCAGTCATCTTTACAGGACGGCCACTCCTAGGGAGAGTAGCAACAGTGCTGAACTTTCTCCATGTATAGACAATTTGTCTTACCGTGGACTGATGAACATCAAGGCTTTTAGATACTTTTGTAACCCTTTCCAGCTTTATGCAAGTCAACAATTCTTAATCGTAGGTCTTCTGAGAGCTCTTTTGTGCGAGGCATGGTTCACATCTGGCAATGCTTCTTAAGAATAGCAAATTCAAAACTGGTATTGTATATACTGGTATGGTAGTGTATTTTTTATAGGGCAAGGCAGCTTTAACCAACACCTCCAATCTCGTCTCATTGATTGGACTCCAGGTTGGCTGACTCCTGACTCTTTAGCTCTTGAAGAAGTCTTTAGCCTAGGGGTTCACATACTTTTTCCACCCTGCACTGTGAATGTTTACATGGTGTGTTCAATAAAAACATGAAAACATATAATTGTTTGTGTGGTATTAGTTTAAGCAGACTGTGTTTGTCTATTGTTGTGACTTAGATGAAGATCAGAACACATTTTATGACCAACTTATGCAAAAATCCAGGTAGTTCCAAAGGGTTCACATACTTTTTCTTGCAACTGTATATATATATATATATATATATATATATATATATATATATATATATATATATATATATATATATATATATTTGTTAACACATAATTCACTGACAACAAGTTTATTACTACCAAGATCTTTTTTGATAATGACAAAGTACTCACCAAGTCAATAGCCAGGATAAGGGAAGAAAGAGGTCAAGCACAATCAATTAGCTGATCGGTGAAATATATTTTATGTGGTGAACAGTTATTGTCAGATTAAAGAAATCATTTAAATTTAGGATCCATTTATTTTTCCAGAGGTTTTTTATCTTATCCCCAAAAGGTGATAGGGAGGCGTGTGGTGCAGTGGGTTGTGCGTTGGTGTTGGGATCAGGGGGTCGCAGGTTCAAACCCCACTGCAGTCAGCATGTCGTTGTGTCCCTGAGACACTTCACCCCAAGTTGCTCCTGTGGGGATTGCCCCACAGTATTGAGTATGTATAATTTCCTAATTGTATATCCATAACTGGATTATGATTATTTATGCATAATTGAATTTGTCTGTAACAGCTGGTACAGGTATTTGTATCTACTTTATATACTGCTGCTGGATATCTTAACCTATAATTATAAGTAATGTATATTTATTAATGAACCTTTTTTTGTATTAGCTAATACTCTAAATCTGTAAAGTAACTTCAGCTGTGATAAATGTAGTGGAGTAAAAATTACAATGCTGGCTTCTCAAATGTAGTGGAGTAGAAGTGTAACGAATGATTTCACACAACTGTATTAGGCTAGTTGAAAGCAATAAAGTTTAACCTAAACATTTGTATTTAAACTTAATATTATTATTAATACAGTTATGTGAAATCTGTTGACATAATACATTTAATTAAAGTCAACGTTTCAGGTTTTCAGTGTAAAATGGAAATACTCCAGTAAAGTACAAATACCTCAAATGTGTACTCAGGTACAGTACTTGAGTAAATGTACTCAGTTACCTCCTCCCTGTGCACTGCAGCCTGCAGGAGGCTGGCGGTACACAGCTCTCTTATCGAGGTCCACATCAAGTGTTTCAGTCCTGAGAGCCTGCCGCCTCGTTGTGTGTGAATGAAGCATTGATAGGCCAATTAGAGGCCTGCGAGCACTTTGCCAAGTTTCAGCCGGATTACCTGCCAACCTCCCTACTTCACCCCTTTTCTTTTCCTCCCCGACGTCACCCTCCCCCTCGCCGACCTGAGACGTGTGTCACCTCAGCAGCTGGTTCTGACAACAGGTCACACAAACTGAGCCTGAGACAAAAAGCTTTGACACATTAAAGGTCAAAAACCCCCAGCGAGACCCAAGGGCCCCATCTAGCTCTGGGCCCCTCTATCCATTCAGCCCCATCTGACCCAGACCCTCGTCTTCAAAGCTGTCCAAGGATGCCAAGGTCCTCACAAATCATTTTTTCTATTCATTTCTATATCATTATTGTAGATTTCTTAAATCCATCTTTTTGTGAAACACTTTTTGTGTATCAGGAAGAGACAAGGCCAACAAGAACATTTCCCAAAATGACAGCGATCGGTAATATCTCCCAACACACCAGAGGCTACTCATCTCATGTGTTAGATTAGCTTTTCATTAGCAAGACCCCCTTTTAAATAGTCTTTTAGTCTGATGATGTATTTATTTCTATACTGTTTTATTTATTTGATAGTTTTTATAGGTTTGAATTATATGATTTATTTAACAGTTTTATTTGCAACATTTCCTTTTAAGTTGCTCTATTAATCTTTAAACCTTTATTGAAATTATTATAACGTTTTATTATTATTATAATTTTATTTTAAAATAGATATTTTGTATTTATTTATTTCATATGTTTTTGGATCTATTGATGTTGTCTTATGTCTTTGTTTATTTTTCTTTGTATATAACGTATTTCATTTGTATTATCATACCTTTTACTTTCTTGTGTCTCTTAAACTATTAGACTGTTGTATTATGTTGCTGCATGTTTCCAAAAAGGTCTTAGCGTCTAATCTAAGGGGAATTTCTGAAAAGTGCGATATAAATAAAGCTTTATTATTTATTATTATTCGTCAAGTGATGGTCTGAAGAAAACAACGCAGCATGAGGACAGTCTTACGTATCGTCCACACGGTTCCGTTGCGTTGAAGCTTGCCGGTGGGCGTGTCTGGCGCGTGACCAACAACCAATCACATGAATCTCCCGCCCCGGACACACAAGCACACAGTTTGATTGGCTAGCGCTTGTACTGGCATATGATTTGATTGGCTGGCGCTTCCGTCGATGGTTGAAAAGCTGAACTTTGCGTGATGCCACCCCATTCAAAGTGAAGGGGAAGCGTCTCCGTTGAAGCACGTGACGGAACAGCGTGTATCGTCCACACGGTTCCGTCCGGTTATCTCACAATTTGGAAATGCTGTCAGCTGTGGGGGATCCCTATATATATTATGTAGCCAAAAGACTGTTTCTACGTTTGTACACATGTTTTTGTTTTGAGTGTACTGCAGGTAATTTACATGATCTCTGTTATCATGGCGGTTTAGACTGTGCCCCCCTAACATTCTGAACAATGCTTCTTCTCTTGATCTATTAAACCATCAGAAAAGGGTGCATTTGGCTGGATTATTCTTTTAATCAATGGATATATTCTTTCCATAATGTTTCATCTCAGACCTTTCATCCCATCTGTAAACAATGATTAAAGAGAAAGAGCTGCTAACCAGGTCATATTCTTGTAAAATATGATTGTAGATATATGCACATCTTCATTTGTGGAAAGAATATTAGGAGAGGACACATTTCAAACTCAATGTACATAGATGAAATGTTAATAGTGAATTTATATACCTACATGATTTCCAACAAATAACATCTATAATATTGGTAATACAGGCTCATATCATATTTCCTTTTTTGTATTTATATCTCTTTCTGTATGTTTGTGCCATTTGTGAAAGTAGAAGCCCTCACATATTATGCGTATGTATCTGTTGTACGACAGAGAGCTCTGGCCACCACTGACAAACAAAGGATCACTGCCTTGAATCTCATTCATCTCAGTGAAACAACAATTATCAAAAATCATTTTCACAACACTGTATGGGCAAAATATGATTCCAGAATGTTTGGCAACACAGTAAGGACTGTGTAGTGAGCAGTGGTGTAAAGTAAACAGGTACATTTTGCTCAAGAACTGTCCTCAAATACTATTTAAGGTACTTGTACTTTACTTGAGTATTCCATTTTTTGCTACTTTTTACTCGAATCCAGAGGTAAATATTTTACTTTCACTGCACTACATTTATTTAATACCTTTAGTTACTTTGCAGAAATGGATTAATGATACAAAAAATAATCAAATAAGACTTTAGTTACACCTGCAGATTGTGAAAAGGCCCAATATGCATAACGAGTACTTTTACTTTTGGTACTTTATCTATATGTTGATGATAATACTTTTCTACTTTTACTTGAGTAACATTTTGATTGCAGGACTGTAACAGAGTTTTACTACACTCTGGTACTTCTACTTTTACTCAAGTACAATATATGAGTGCTCCTCCCACCTCTGGTGGTGACCACACAATGCACAGATAGAAGACATCCTGTCTGATAACAATGGAGTCCTCTTCTCCCCTTCCCTCCTCTTAATCCGCAGCTCTCTGCAGCCACAGCCCTTATCCCTGTGTAATCCATGGAATAAAGTTGTTTAGCTCGCCGCCTTCACCCACCTCTCTTTTTAATCAAGCTAATGGAGGCAACATATATTGTATCGATCTCTCCCGCTGCAGTTTTAACAATGAATCGACAGCCATTCCAAGCACAGCAGCCATTTCTTATTTTTCCCCCTTCTTTCCCCTCCATCTGCCTGTCCGTCTTGTGATGTTTGAATAAGCATGAAGACGGAAAAGCAAACATCTATCACGGGGGCCATTTTGCTGCTCAACTTCACAAATCTCACACCCTGCTTGACTGATGTGTGACCTATGAGTGGCTGAGCTCTTGACCTGTGAAGAGAAGGCTTATATCTTCCCCCCGGCTAATCTGGAGAGTCAGCTGCTTGGCCAATTCAAAACTCTGTAACAAATCAGATGGCACCCAGCCAAGTGTCATAAGAAACAGACAGGTAATGACAATTCACTTACCCCCTATGTAAGAATCAATTCCCCCGCAATGCACCTGTCACAGAGCCCTCTGCAAACTGAAGCCATTTCTTCCTGCTGTCTGACACAGTAATTGCATGTTACATTTGTTCTTGTTCCAGCTTTTTGGGGAAATTGTGATGAATCATGCCACCAAACTCTTTTCTTCTTGCATGGAAAAATATGCAAACAAGGTAAATAATAAATGAATCCGTCCACATTTGAACGACACCATGGACGGGAAAGGCTGTGCTCTGCATTCTATTAAATGGATACAAATCAAACCAAATGAAGCCCTCTGCTCCGCGTGTCATTCAGAAGCAGCTCAGATCGCTGGACATGTGTTCACAGTGGAGAGCACCAGAGCTCTGTCTGGCTCCATCTGAGGGGAGGACATCTTATTTTATTTCCCATGCCTCACCAGTGCTGTATATGACAATACCAATATTTGATTTGACAATTTTACTGAAGTAAAAACAATGTGTGTTGCCTTTCTTTGTGTTTGTGAGTCTGTCCAGTGTTGGGAGTAATGCGCTACAAAGTAATGCGTAATCAGATTACATTTGTCCGTAAAGTAACGTGTTACTGTTGGTTTAGCTGTAATTACATTACAGCTGATAAGCAGGAAATCATCTCGTTACTAGCGGTACTTAGGCTTTTTCGACTATCTGCATAACAGGAGGAGAGAAATAAATCATGACCCTTTCTCTTGCCCTACACTCAGAGTTCATGGATGAGGAGCTGGAGCAAAGATGTCCGAGTCTCATACAGTGGAGGAAATAGGTATTTGATCCCTTGCAGATTTTGTAAGTTTGCCCACTTACAAATAAATTAGCAGTGTATAATTGTAATGGTAGGTTTATTTTAACAGTGAGAGACAGAATATCAAAAAGAAAATCCAGAAATGGACATCATATAAAATATAAAAATGTATTTGCATTTAACTGTGGGAAATAAGTATTTGATCCGCTTGCAGAACATGTGTTAGTACTTGGTGGAGAAACCCTTGTTGGACACACAGAGGTCAGACGCTTCTTGTAGTTGGTCACCTGGTCTGTGAACATCTCAGGATCTCCTCTCTGAAGATCCTCTCCAAACCCTTCAGGTTTTGAGGCTGATGCTTGGCCTCTGGAAGCTTCAGCTCCCTTCCTGGGATTAAGGTCAGGAGACTGGCTAGGCCCCTCCCTCACCTGAATGTGGTCCTTCTTTAGCCACGCCTGTGTTGCCTTGGCCGTATGTTCAGGGGCATTGTCCTGCTGGAAGACCCCTCCATGACCCATGTTCAGTGTCCTGGTTTAGGGAAGGAGGCCAAGATTGTATGGTACATGGCCCCGTCCATCCTGTCCTCGTTGCAGGGAAGTGGTCCTGTCCCCTTAGCAGAGAAACACCCCACAGCAGAATGTTTCCACCTCCATGCTGACCCCCCGTCAGACGGATGGTGTTCTGGGGTTATAGTCAGCATCTCTCTTCCTCTAACACGGCGTGTCGAGTTGATGCCAAAGATGTCGATGTTGGTCTCATCTGATCACATCCTCTTCTCCCAAGCCTTCTCTGAGTCCTTCAGATGTTCATTGTCAAACTTCAGACGGGCCTCTCATGTTCCTCTTGAGCAGGGGGCCTTCAGGCGCTGCAGGATTTGATCCATTATGGTGTGATACCAATAGTTTTCTTGGTGACTGTGCTCCCAGCTGCCTTGAGATCATTAACAAGTTCCTCCTGTGTAGTTCTGACCCCTCACCTTTCTCATGATCATCATACCCCAGACGGCGATTGATTGTTGATTGATGCCCATTTTGTCTTTCTTCTATTTCCGAATAATCGCCCCAACAGTTGTCTCCTTCTCACCAAGCTGCCTTCTGATGGCCTTCAGACAGGAACACTTGAAGCTACCTGGACCAGAGTTCTGATGGAAACTGAGCTCCAGAAAACATGATGTTCAAACAAAGAGCAGAAACAGAGGTCTGTGATCAGGCATACATTAGGTTTAACCAGAGGTGGGAGAAGTACTCCGATCATGTACTTGAGTACCAGTGTGTAGGAATACAAGTACAATTCCTGCATTCAAAATTATACTCAAGTAAAATAAGTATTGGCATCAAAATAAAGTTAAAGTACCAAAAGTAAAAGTAGTCATTGTGCAAATTGGCCCATTTCCGAATAATATATATGATGTGTTTTGATTATAATTATTGATGCATTAATGTGTTTATCTTTTTTAGAACAAAGAAGGAAACATCTAAAGCTTTAAGTAACATATTCCTCATATGCCCACTTTGCCCAGTTTGTATTCTTGTTGATGCCACACTGTTGCACTGTGTGACATGTTATGCAGTAGAATATTTGGATCAGAGACCCCTCCCATTGCTTAAGCATAAATACAGAAGACGCAACTGGATTCAGTCTCTTTTCTGCTGGCTGGCTGACGTGATCACCAGGTAATTTGGGTTCCCAAGTATATTGTATTATATGTATTATTGTATTGAATGTAATGATTTGTGGTGCATTGTAATATTGCCAGTAAAGTAGATTAGGGTTGACTTGGTGGCACTGAATTCCTTCCATATGAAATAGCTCTAGACGGACGCGGAGAGATTTGAAACGTGGAGCGTAAATCCCTTTCAATATCTAACAAATGGTGAACCCGACGTGCAGGATAACGAGCTGAGGAGGAATTCAGACGACCGGATTGGGTCGAGAATAAGCGCTTTTAAACACCTCAGACAATCAGCAGGGCCCTGCATCAATCTAACAAAGGTACAGACGCCTGTTATGTAAATCGATTGTCTGTGATTGAATACACTAAAATTTTAGGATTGTATTATATGTATTATTGTATTGAATGTAATGATTTGTGGTGCATTGTAATATTGCCAGTAAAGTAGATTAGGGTTGACTTGGTGGCACTGAATTCCTTCCATATAAAATAGCTCTAGACGGACGCGGAGAGATTTGAAACGTGGAGCGTAAATCCCTTTCAATATCTAACAGTTACTACATCACCCACAAACAC
Organism: Harpagifer antarcticus; assembly: GCA_902827135.1. NCBI lineage: Eukaryota > Metazoa > Chordata > Actinopteri > Perciformes > Harpagiferidae > Harpagifer > Harpagifer antarcticus. The sequence goes on along the minus strand of CADEHL010000883.1, from coordinate 3,379,029 downwards.
ACAGTAGTTTATTCTGCTGGAAATAATTTTGGTGTTTCCTGTTGTTGCTGGAATATCACTAGAGCATCAAATGTGAATTAATCCGCTGCTGAAAATAGTCCCCATCAATGCACTATTTCCTCCTGTTTAAGTACGTTCAATGCCAACTGACAGTATGAGAGTCAACAAATATGGAGAGATGGACCATTTAAAAATGAACAAACCACTAACTAAACAGGAAATGTGGGACAGCAATGCTGTATTCCACAATGTATTAATTGTTTCTTTCTTGCTTTATTCTAATGGTGTAACATTCTGCGATAAATGTTTCCCTCACTTTATTTCCCGCCCATACTGCAAAGACCATTTTCCTTCACAGGCATATTGCACTGTACTTTCTTGGACTTAAGGTAATGTTGGAAATGATATATCTAAGTCACTCTCTCTGAGTTACTTCCCTTAAAGAGTGATAATGATTATTGGCCTCTATTATCATTTAAGAGAGATCAAAGAGCAAAATTAGTCCCATTTTTCCCCTTTAAGTGACATAAGTGTTGACCTGGGAGAATCCCTGCCAGGCCCGCCAGAAATCATCAGGAAGTAATGTTCACTTATGCACACCATTTGTTGTATTCCACTGGGCCGAATGAGAGCAGGGGGTGAAGGCGTGACAGAGGGTCTCCCATCACTTTGGTATCACTGTCCTAAAAGGCATTGACCTCTCACTCAAAGGAGTGCACAGAAGCACATTTAGCGTCATAACTCATCCCAGCATGAGATATTTCACTCTGTATTAGCTTCTCCAACTTCTAATAGCCCCTTCCAAAGATCTCCACTTTACCATAATATGAATACACATATCTCTCAACTGAGGCTAAAGCCTTTCTGAATTAACATTATTGACTGGGGTGCAATTAAGTGCTTGCGTAATGGTTAATGGAAGGTTAATGTTAGAGTCCCAGGATAAGGTGTGGGGCTTAAAACACATTTATTGATTCTATAGCTCAGCAGACATAGTTAGATAAATGCTTTGTTCTTCACTATATTACCTTTTGGCTAGTAACTGAGTGCATTTGCAGGCAGATAAGTTGTGATTTGCACCGGTCTTATAAACTGGAAAAAATATATTTAATAAAATATATTTTATCAACAGGTTCCACATAAATGTATTAGGTTAGTTCAAAGCAATAGTATTTAATTATTATTTTATTTAATCTTAATATTACTACTTTTAAATAACCTAATACAATTATGTGTAATTTGTTTACATACAGTAGAACATTTATTGAAATCAACATTTCAGTTTGTTCAGTTAACTTATGAACATTTATATAATAATCATTATGTATGAATGGTGCCGTGGATGGCTGCCGTGTCCTTAGCTCCTCCCCAACATATATCTATTCTATTTACATATTTATAGACTTCTTGAACTTTTTTTGTATTTTTACTTTTGTATTTTGAATTTGTTTTATTGTACATGTTTTATATAACTATGTTGCATTGTTGGAGGAGCTCGGGACATACGATTATCATTGCCATTGCTGCACTGTAGCTTATGTGCATATGACATTAAAACCTATCTTGAGTTTGAATTTAATCTTAATTCAGCAAATTATTTTTTAAATTATTTCTTTTTTTTTTTTTTTTTTTTTTTTTTTTTTTTTGAAATATTTTTATTCACATGTAAAAAAAGAAAGTCTAACAGTGCATTACAGCAATTAAGGCATTTTCATTTCCCCCCCCCCCCAAAAAAATAACCCTTACTCACTTTCCCTTAACCCCGCCCCATCCCAACCCATCACAACCACCCCTCTCCCAGAGCACTGAGGCAACAGTACATCAATACAATACAATATGATAGATACAATAACATACATGCACATACCTGCATACATACATACATGTACACATACTAACAGATATCCAGGGATGTCACATGGGCTGCATGTGTGGCGGACTGGAGAGGAATCACATCAGAATTATAGACGGATACATAAAGGGGGAATCCCTACAGCGACACCATATCAGGCGGAAGACGGTCTACATAGCTGATCAGTGGCCTCCAATGAGCGTAAAACTTATCTGAGGAACCCCGGAGAGTAAACTTAATTTTTTCCAACTTTAGAAGAGACATAGTATCACTCAGCCACATTTTAAAAGAGGGAGGTAAAGGAGATTTCCACAAAAGAAGGATTTTCCTACGAGCAATCAAGGAGGTAAAGGCAATGACATTGGCTACATGAGGGGATGGAGAGATTTTAGACCTACAATTTCAGAAATACATTCGAAGAAAGATTGCCAGAAGCTAGATAATTTAGGGCACGACCAGAACATGTGAGTCAGGTCGCAGGGGGTCTGGGAGCATCTATCACACCTGTCATCCAGTCTATCTGGATAAATCCTGGAGAGTTTAGCCTTGCTATAATGTAGTCTATGGAGAACTTTAAACTGTATTAGGCTGAGTCTAGCGCAACTGGAGGATGAGTTAACGGCTCTCAGGGCCTTCTTCCAAAAGTCATCAGAGAAGGTGAACTGTAGTTCCTTTTCCCAATTAGTTCTAATCTTGTTAATGGCAGATTCATCAACCGGAGAAAAAAGATCATAAAGTAAGAGACATGGCGCCTAGACAAAGTTTTTGCTCTAAGTACAAGATCCACTCCACTGGGAGGCAGGGGTTGAGGGAATTGTGGAGAGTGGGTCTTAGCAAAATCCCTTAGTTGAAAGTATCTAAAGAAATCAGATCCTCTTAGATTAAAGGCAACCCGTAGTTGGTCAAAACTGGCAAACAGGCCATCAATGTATAACTCCCCTATGCAGCGGAGGCCTTCCCTCTCCAAGTGAGAAAATCGGGAGTCAATTGTGGCTGGTAAAAATAGATGGTTATTACAGACAGGAGTTGCTTGAGGAAGAGTAAGCCAACCAAAGTGACGTCTAACTTGTGCCCAGATCTTTAAAGTGCCAATTACAACGGGGTTAGATGTGAATTGTGAGGGGGAAAGGGGCAGACTGCTACATGCGAGGGCTTGAAGTGACGTGGATCGACATGAGTTGGCCTCCACAAGACACCAGTCACTCTGGGGTGAAGTGAACCAGAGCATGATCTTGTGTGTGTTTGTGGCCCAGTAGTAACCCATAAGGTTAGGTAAACCAAGCCCACCCAGGAACCTGTCCCTCTGCAGTAATGGTCTACTAGCTCTTGCATGTTTACCAGCCCAAATAAATGAGGAAATAATATTATCAATAGCAGTGAAAAAAGATTTAGGCAAAAAAATAGGTAGGCATTGGAAGATGTATAGATATCTGGGCAGTACATTCATTTTTATTGTCTGAACTCTTCCTGCTAAAGAGAGTGCCAGATGGCCCCACCTCTGCAGGTCAGATTTGACTGTTGCCGTCAGGACAGTAAGATTTTGTTCCCGTAGCGCACTAAAAGACTGCGTGATTGCAATGCCCAGATATTTAAACCCTGAGTTGGATATTCTAAAAGGCAACGACAACGGAGGTAATTCTGTAGCCAATTGGTTGATAGGGAAACATTCACTCTTTTGGATGTTTAATTTGTATCCTGAAAATGAACCAAAAGTGGTCAAAAGTGAGAGAATGTGTGGATTACTAGCTATAGGATCGCGCACATACAGAAGGAGGTCGTCAGCATATAACGAGACCCTGTGTTCGATATCCCCTCTCTGAATCCCCTTAATTCCTCTCTCTGCTTTTAGAGCAATCGACAATGGCTCGATAGCAATTGCAAATAGTAGTGGGGAGAGCGGACACCCCTGACGCGTCCCGCGAAAAGAGGAAAGAATTTGGAGCGCTGGGTGTTCGTACATACAGAGGAGTGAGGAGAAGAGTACAGAAGTCTAACCCAGGAGATGAGGCCTGGACCAAAGCCCAGCTGTTGAAGGACAGAAAACAGATAGGCCCACTCAACCCTGTCGAAGGCCTTCTCAGCATCAAGAGATATGACAACCTCCGGTTCAGCAGGAGAAGGCGGGCTGTGGATGACGCTGAGAAGTCTTCGGACATTTGTGAAGGAGTGCCTCCCCCCTATGAATCCTGTCTGATCTTCCGAAATGATGGAGGGTATAATAGATTCCAACCGGCGAGCAAAAATCTTCGCAAGTATTTTCACATCTACAGACAGGAGCGAGATTGGGCGATATGATGCACAGCTCAACGGGTCCTTGCCCTTCTTAAAGATCAGAGAGATAGAAGCTTGCATAAGGGTGGGCGGCAGTGAGCCTTGGTCGTACGACGAATTAAACATATCTAATAATAATGGGGAAAGTTGATTTGAGAATTTTTTGTAGAATTCTACCGGGTATCCGTCAGGTCCCGGTGATTTGCCACTATTCATGGACTGTATTGCCTCTTTAATCTCAGCAAGCTGCAGGTTGGCATCTAGTGTCTGTTGGTCGTTAGTCGAAATCTTGGGCATATCCAATTTATCCAAAAATGTATGTAGCTGATCTTGGTTATCAGGGGATTCAGACGTGTAGAGACGAGAGTAGTAGGTTTTAAAGATGTTATTAATCTCTCCCGGGTCAGAAGTGAGAGAGCCCAACCCGTCCCGAATCTGGGTAATTTGGTTCGAGGCCACCCTAGCCTTTAGTTGGTGGGCCAGGAGACGGCCAGCTTTATCACCATGTTCATATATAGACCCCCGTGAGTGTAGAAGGAGTCGTTCAGCCTCTCTTGTTAGGAGAAGGTCAAGTTCTGTTTGGAGCCCCATCCGTTCTTTAAATAGATCAGGTGATTGAGTGGAAAATAGTTGGTTGTCTAGATTAATGATAGATTCCTCCAGTTCTCTTTGGCGTGCTCTACGAAGTTTATTAACATGAGACGTATACGAGATGATCTTACCCCTAAGAAAAGCTTTAAGGGTTTCCCAGAGTAGGGACGCAGAGGTCTCTTCATTTTGGTTGGTCTCACAGAAGAATGCAATTGATTCCGAAATACACTCACAAAAGGCTGCATCAGAAAGTAAAAGAGGGTCAAGACGCCAGAATCTAAATTCCTTAGGCTTGTGATCAAAGTGAAGGTCCAGGATCACAGTTGAATGATCTGATACAGTTATCGGTGAGTACTGAACGGAGACAATCGACGAAATAAATGTTTTATCAACAATAAAATAATCTATGCGAGAGTATGAACGATGTGCATGGGAAAAGAAAGAGTATTGCCTAGCCGAGGGGTGTACAAATCTCCACGGGTCGACGTAGCCATAGTGGTCCATAAAAGCAGAGAGAGTCTGTGCCGTTTTAGAGGGCGCCACAGTTCTGGAACTAGATCTGTCTAATGTTGGGTCTATAACACAATTCATATCTCCTCCCAGTATCAATAGGTGGGAATTCAAATCGGGGATGGTGGAGAATAGCGATTTCACAAAATTATGATCATCCCAATTGGGAGCATACACAGAAACTAAGATGACCGGTTTCTGATAGAGAGTACCAGAAATTATGACATAACGTCCATTTGGATCTAAAATTGTATTAGTAGGGGTGAAATGTACTTTTTTCCGAATTAAAATGGCTGTGCCCCTTGTCTTTAGGTTAAATTGTGAATGAAACATTTGTCCAATCCACGGCCTATTCAGCTTTCGCTGATCAGATTTACAGAGATGTGTCTCTTGTATAAACATTATATCCGCCTTCAGGTTTTTAAGATGTGTCATAATCTTTGTGCGTTTCACCGAGGCATTCAACCCACCAGTGTTCAAAGAGAGTATCCTGACCGCCTGTCCACCACCAGTCCCTGTACCAGTTACATTAGCCATGACACCGCGTACAGCATCGAAGGTGTAAGATCAGCCCTAGAACATCCACAACTAAAAATTGAGAGAACAATGTACATAAAGATGACAAAACAGAATGTAAATGAAATAGCTGCCTCAAACAAATGGAAACCTATTGCCCCATCAAGATAAATGCCCCACCCTCTCCCGCCCTCTCCCTCCCATCCTCTACTCCCTCCCACCTCCTCCCATGCCCTAGCCCCCCTCCCTCCCCACCCCCTCCCTCCATCTGCCAATGAAATTGGCAATAACTTCCCTACCTGAATCATCTCTCCTTCTTCAAGGTGTCTCAGTACCCACATCATGCAGATACAACCTCCTTAGTAAGTGTAACAATTGTGAATAGCAACTGTTAACAAGAACATTGCAAAAGTGCAAGAACATCCCGGGTATAGAATGTAAATACAAAAATGAAAACAATTAAATTAAATTAAAATAGATGTAAACATGTCACATCGTGTGCTGACTTGGCCGAGCAACGTTAGTTATAAAAGAAATTACGTCCCAACAGAACGACGGCTGTAAAGTGCCCAGGCACAATTGTGAACAGCATGACTTAACAAGGACATTCCAAAAAGTGCAAAAAAAAACTAAAACAAAAAACAAAACACCCCGGGTATATAGTGAAAATATAAAAATGTAATCATACAAAAAATAAATGTAGACAACATGTCACATTAGCGCTGTCATGGCTAGGTAACGTTAGATTATACAATCAATTGTGTCCCAACATAACGGTTGTAACATACCCAGTCCACCATCAATGCAGCGCCAGCGTGGTTTAGCCTAGCCTAGCTCAGCCACCACCAGCCTAGCACAACAACAGTGGTTAGTTAGCCGGCTCGCGTTCATAGCCAGCTGCAAAGGCTACAGCCTCTAGGGGCGAGGGGAACCTTTTCTTAGCCCCGCTTCCAAGTGTGATCTGCAGGCGAGCAGGGAACAGAAGAGCCGGTCTGAGGCCTAGGTTGTACAGCTTTGACATGATGTCTCGGTATTTCGCCCGCTGTTCGAGAACCTCCTGTGTGAAGTCTTCGTAGATCTGCACTGATGTCCCACGGTAGCGGAGATCCCCTCGTCTCTTGCGAGCCTCCCGGACAATCAGGTCCTTGACTTGGTAGCGATGCAGCCGCAAAATCACAGGTCGCGGTCTCGCCCCTGGCTGCGGCCTAGCAGCCGGCGCTCTGTGTGCATGGTCCAGCTCGGGAGGGGATTGGAGAGTTTCATTGCCTAGCAGCTCGACCAAAAGTTCAGAAAAAAAGGTTGTAGGCCGGGGTCCCTCAATAGACTCAGGAAGTCCAATGATTCTAATGTTATGTCTGCGGCTCCGACCCTCCAGATCTGCGGTCTTCGCTGCTAGCTTAGCATTGCTATCTGCTAATACCGCACATTTCTCCTCGAGTATACGGAGTCGCTGATCTTGCAGATTGGCATTGGTCTCTAGAGAGTCTATCTGTTCCCCATGTTCTGCTACTGTGGTCTGCGTTTGGTTCAGCTTCGCCTCCAGTACCGCAAAGGCAGCTTTGAAGTCAGCTGAAATGCTAGCTCTGTGCTCCCTCTGTGCTAGCTCTGAGCTAGCTCTGTGCTCTTCAAGCAGGCTAATTATGCTAGCCATGTCCGCGCCAGCAACTTCACTAGCAATTTCGGTCTTTTTTGCCTGTTTTGTCTCCGTTTTCAACGCAGGTTTCGGCATCACATCGGCTTGTTCTGATTTATAGTATAAATTATGTTCACACAATACGGGTTGAACTCAACTTCGGTGGTTTTAAATTAAATGTAGAAAGTAAGGTCGTGGGAGAACGAGACAACGCAGCCCTCACATGTTCGTCCAACCGGAAGTCCTTTTAAATTATTTCTAACAAAAATGTGTAAACCTTTAGTTGAACCTGATCATTACATTACATCTCTAACATGTGTTGTTCATGTGTTTTACTCAAATTTATTTTCGCAATTATGTGTTTATAATTTCACCCAGGTCTTCAGGAGACCCAACAAGATCTCTAAAGAGATCTTATATTGCACTACTGTAGAACCCCTTAACCTGTTAAGCCAGAGAGCCCCCGTTACCGGGGGCATTGGGGTTCTTCGTAATTCTTAACATTCTTAACAGGGGCGGACTGGCAATCGGACGTTTGGGACGAATCTCGATGGGCCGGTACTGAAGTGGCCTGGTTGGACGATGTGGGCTGTTCGGATAAGTCACTAGCAAACCCCCCCCCCCCCCCGTCGACAATTTACTTGCGGTACCGAAGTGGACCGGTCGAGAGTCCCGGGCTAATTTGTAGTCCCAGTCCGCCCCTGGTTTTTAATAAGAAACTCAGCTATCCGATACGAACAATTTTTACCAAAACAAAGCACAAGTCTCACAAGAAGCGTCTAAATGAGCCCTTAGCGAAATAATGCTAACACACACAGAATTCACGCTAAAATACCCTTATTACTTATAGGATCAATATATAGATTAGCAAACTGAGATTCCACAGATTCTATAGGTATAAGTATCATCACTGTACGATTAAAACTCGCGACATGGGAAACAAAAGCAGACATCACAAAAAGTAGCATTACGGAGGAAACACGGCAATAGGTCTTACCTTTTGCTGTTTCTGATCAAAAGTTGTGTTCAATGGCATTACAAAGATAAAAACGCTGCTGAAGGTTAATCCATAGGTTAATCCAATGTGTCTGTGTCACTTTGAAATGATTTTTGATAATCCATCAGCAATAAACCTAGCTTTCAGTTTTCAGATTTCAGAGCGTGAGATAGCTTTCGACTGCGTGCGCATAGCTTTCACTTCTCAATGGTAAGGTGTGTGTGTATGTGGAACTTTCCCTTGATTCTATTGGCTTTAACGGTTCAAAAGAGATGTCAATCATCAAAATCGACGAATGGGTTCCAGATAAACGGCAAATACACCCACATCCAGGGAGTGGCCGGAACACTTACAAATGTGGACAGGTAGGATTTAAAAAACGGGCTCAGGGCTTAACAGGTTAATAAGCCCGGAGCCTGTTTTTCAGGTCTCAGGCTCGAAAATGACAATCCCAGAACAAATGAGTATAACTTTACTTCTAAAAGGGGTAAATTAATAATCTTTTTTCTCAAAGTAATGATAAACCTGTGAGTTGGATGTTGAAAAGTCAGAATCAATATAGATGTTTTTATTTTAAAGTAAATTCAGATTGAACATATAAAAAAATGTAAATGATTGTGTCCGTCCAAAAAAGAAACATAGTGAAAACCACCCTTGAATGATGGGATGGTAGACTAAAAGCTTTAGGAATCCAAACTATAACTGGGTTATAGTTAAGCTGGGTTGTAGCTCTAATAGCAGCTAATAGCAGCTAATATGAAATCTCAGTAATCATTTCGAAGTGACACAGACACATTGGATTAACCTTCAGCAGCGTTTTTTTCGTTTTAATGCCATTGAACACAACTTTTGATCAGAATTCAGCAAAGGTAAGACATATTTGCCGTTTTGGCTCAGTAAAACTATGCTGTGTGTTGTCTGGGTTTGCCTGAGCTGTCGCGAGTTTTGGCCGCACAGTGATGATACTTATACCACTAGAATCTGTTTGTGCAGATCCGATAAGTAATTAAGTATTTCTACCGTGAGTTCTGTGCTAAGTGCGTTTTTTTGCTCAGTGCTCATTTAGACACTTCTTGTAAGAGATGTGTTTTGTTTCAGCAACATTTTTTCGTATCGTCAGTTAGCTGAGTTTCTTCCACATTAATAGGTTGTTAAATGTTAAGAAGCCCTGTGACACAGTTTCGTGAAAAAAAAGCTTAACAGGTTAAATCACAGCTGTGGAAGAAGAATTTGTTTCCTCGCTCCAAAAGACCTAATAGGCGGGAAGAAAATAAGTCTTAGTTGTCTTATTTTTCCGGAAATATTCAAGTGTCTTTCCAGGATATATATACTGTATAATAGCAGATGGTTTACCATGTAGCAATACAATACAATACAATACAGCTTTATTTATAGAGCACTTTAAACCTCCAGACCAAAGTGCTGTACAGTCCAATAAACAAAACAAAACATACAAAAATACAACACAGCACAGCTCGCACACCATAAAACATAGGGGCAGATCATTCCACAGTGTGGAGGCCTGTCTGATGTGCAGGGGCAGATCGTTCCACAGTGTGGGAGGAGCCTGTCTGATGTGCAGGGGCAGATCGTTCCACAGTGTGGGAGGAGCCTGTCTGATGTGCAGGGGCAGATTGTTCCACAGTGTGGGAGGAGCCTGTCTGATGTGCAGGGGAAGATCGTTCCACAGTGTGGGAGCCGCTACAGAGAAGCAACGGCCCCCTCTGAGCTTTGACTTGGTTCTGGGCACATTCAGGAGCAGTTGATCAGCTGACCTGAGAGGGCGGTTGGGCATGTAAGGGTGTAGCAGCTCAGAAAGATATGGTGGGGTCATGCCATTTAGGGATTTAATATAAAAGTACCTTCTTGATTTTTTCATCATGAACAAATATGAAATGAATAGGGAAGTCCCTATCGGGCTCATCTCCATAAGCAACAGATTGTTACTGAGATACTGATTGTTGTGCATGAGTTAGAATGCACAGCACATGACAGACAGCGTTGCCATGACTGAAGTCAACTGGCTGCAGCAACACGGAGCACAACACTTTTAAACACAGTCCTTCAAGCACAGAGTTATTTTCAAAGGCACTTTGTCAGATCCTACTCTTTGAAAATCCCTTTCTTTGGCCTTACATCTGAGAGAATCATTGTGGTTGTTAGAGACAGTGCAGAGGTGAAAAGGCTCTGGAGAAGCTCTCAGAATTACCTTGGCTGTCCAGGAGAGTTTTGCCCTTCCCTTTTTGAGAAGTGAAGTGAACCCTCTGAGGCACAAAATTGATTTAGAGTGAGAGCATCATATTGAGTTGGAATATAATAGGTGTCTGAATGCAGCTTTGGCGTGCGAATTGATTGAGAGAACGATATAGCATTTTCCAAATTCACAAGACTCTGATGGAAGAAAAATAAATCTTACACTATCGTCGCAGTGCAAGGAATACAAACTGTAATGTTACACATCTTGTAGGGTGTACATGCTACAAAAGTAGGTGGGTGGGGTGGTTGAGGCCGGGGGGGGGGGGGGGGGGGGGGGGGGGGGTGGAGTGGTGTAAGATTCATTGATGATATCAAAAGAGCACCCACTGCTGAAAGCATCTATTCTGAACCCGGAGCTAAGGTGGACAAAAAGCAGTGGCATCAATTCAGCAAGATTAAAAGAAAAGCTACTGTACTATTGAGTGCATCAATTCTGGAGTACAAAAGAGGCAGGTAAGTGTCGAGATGAGGAGAGGGCTGGCTCTAGTCTCTACATAACCTCCTGCCCCGACACAAAGCAGTGGTTTGAACCTCTCAGAGCCGCATACATACATACAGGCTTGTCTGCATGCTAATTCTAGGGAGATACAATTTGAAGCACTAAAACCCTCAATGTCACATGCAAATCACGTCTCTATTTAATTCCAGAGACACACACTGTCAAATACTGCAGTGATCAGCCTGCAGGAAGAGTGACACCGCTACTGATTAAAAAGAGCGCGGGGGAAAGGCGTTGTTAGAGGGAAAGAAGAACTCACAATCCTTTACCCAGCATTTCACAAATCCTTCTCCTGTCCCTTCAAAATATGATGTTTGATTAAAAAAGATTGCACCTCATGTCTGATTGAGATGTGGCAGCCATGCGTTAATGACACTCCTTAGGTCCAGCATGCAGGCAGAGTGTAATTGTGGTGTGTTCCCGTGCTCTGACAACATGCTTTAATATAGTCCTCACAAGCAGTGTGGGGAGGAGATCAATTGAGCTTGGCATCGTGAGCCGTGGATTTTACTGCTCTGTTTTCCCAACAAATTAATTAAGTTAATTTTTCTCCAGAAGGTAGAGGAAATTGGAAAGGTGGGGCAGTGAGGAAATGTTTATTCAATGTCATCTCAAGAGCACTTATTTAATCCCTGCTTGGAACATTTGTATCCTCCTTGTGGAATATGGAATACATTTTACATTAAGTACACCTTATGTACGTAAATTAACAAATGGAAGATATACAAATACAAATAAACACAACATTGATTATCGTATAAATGTATTTAGTGTGTTGTTGTTACTGTGCTGCAGTGAAGAGAAGCTTACTTCTTAGAGTACTTGACAAACTATACTTCTTGTTTTACATTGTAGATGTTCCCTTTAGCCTTTAAATCATACTGTTAGTGGCATTTTATTATCAGAAGGGTAATTACTCCCAAAGAGAAGTGTAGGAATGAGGCCAAAAGCTGGAAATGAGTTAGTATTTTCCCCCCCACAGGCTCCATCTGCTCAATGTCACTGTTTTTGTATACGTTTTTGGTTGGATCCCTGTAATAAGTTCTGTTCTTTCCAGATGTTTGGTTTTGCTCTTGTTGAGTAAATACCTCGCTAATGAATGAATGAAAGCTTCTTTGTGTCTTGAAAACTGTGTTTGCTAACAAGTGAATCAATGACACTTTTGCAGTTTTCACTACATCATTTAAGCTTGCATAAAATCACCTAAAGTGGTGCAGCACTGAGTCCTGAAGTCTGACATGCTTGAGCATATTAGCACTTCCAGGCTCCCTCTTCTAGAGGTCAATGGTTTCTTGAATACGTTTTTGGTCAGACTCTCAAAATAACAAACACTAAGACTTTTTCTTAAAAAATAGCTGTTGCTTAGTGGCTTACTGAGTCTACTAAATGCCATGACGACGAACATTAGCTGCCTTTAGCCTAGTGATGTCTCTCTGGAGTCATCATGAAGTTCTTTTACAGCATATCTTTAGCTATTTACTAGCAAATACAGCTTTTAAGTATTATAAAAGTGGTGAGAGATTATGCTGCCGAACAAAACATGTTAGTATCATAAACGTGTGTAAACATTCGTAAACACTGCAATAATCCAAAATCCAGTGAAAAACCCCATTCCTTTTGTTGACGGAGCCCTTGCCATGCTTAATGCCAGATATCAATCACTGCATGCCTCTCTAAAGCAAAGACAGGACGCGCAGTTAAGAGACGACTAGTAGCCAATCAGAGGTAGAAGAGGGCGGGTTATGATTCGTAATATCGCATTGGGAAGGGGGGGGTTGAGTCAGAGTTGTACAACCTGTACAACTGCTTCCATTTGATTGGGCTTGATGCCATTTTTCTTTCTTGAGGATTCGTTACATGTTGCTTTGAAGTACACTTAGGAGGAATTGAAGGCTTTGCTCTGTTTAAAATAAAAATACTTTAAAAACAGTACAACAATGCCCGGGCCAGAACCGTTTATACATTTTCTAAAACTGTAATGGTAATTGGTGACTATTTACAAAGGTCCAACCATTATTCTGGTTGATTTATGATTATAATTTCTTTTCGGCAAAATGTAATTATACCTGTAAAAAATGACCGGACAATGATTCTGGGAGTAAGAAAGGAAGAAAAGGAGTGCGACAAAGAGAGGGACAAAGATCATCAGAGCTAAGAACATAAAGCAAAATCCACTTTGTTCCCGGGGACAGGAGAGGGATCCAGAAGTCACTACAATCACGACAAGTTCTCTGCTAACTACAAATCCCAGGCCCGCATTCATCCTTTGCTTTGGTTACTGTCCTGGGGACAATATGGTCAATCTCTCTCTGTTATGTGCCGTCCCATGAATTTAGTTCCATTGTGGGGAGAGAAGCAGAACCAATCAAACCCCAGTAACCAGCAATCAGCCCGGGACCCTTCAGCCAGGGCATCCTATGTGCCCCTTCAAAAAGTCCTGCGCCTGGTTAAATCAGGATGCTGAAGACACTTAATAGCCGCCGCCGGCCTCTGGATTGGACCGTGAAGAATGACAAAATGGTGGTGGGATGCAGCCGTCGCAGACACCTTCCAGCGGATGTATTTAACTTCTGTCAGTTTCACCTCAATGCACAATCAATTCAAGCCTTTCCCTTAATGCTGACACCTCAGTGCCATGAAATGCTCTTTGGGCAAAACCAAGGGAGCATAGCATAAAGCATTTCAAGATATATATATAATGTGGCAGGCTTTTTCGGCTGTCACACGTTCCCTCAGACAGAAGAGTATATGGAATCTGAATTGCCTTTTCTTGTTGGCATTCACAACTATTTTTGAAAGCTATTGATTGTTTGTCCTGGACTGTGGGCTAGATGAATGCTCCTTTTCATTGAATCTTTTGATTTGAAACTAATTGCCAAAAAGAAAGACATTTAAAGGAAGTCAAGAGTGGGGCACTTACAGAACATGTGATCAGTTTAACCATGGGTTGTGGAATGTAATTGCACTAATAAATGGCTGTGAAGTGCCCAGTCTCAGGTTTTGATCACCAACTTTCCAATACTGCCACAGAGCAACACTGCTGATAACCCCTTCGGAATTCTTTTCACACAATGTTTTCGCTTACATGTTGTGCCAACCTGAAAGAAATATAACCTAAAATGTAAGCAACTTTAGGAGTAGAAGACTTATGCTGCATTCACACCGGACGCGATGCGATGTTTGGGGGTGGCGCGATTACATGTAAAGTCAATGCAGAGATGCGGACAGACGCGAATTCGCTCCGACGGTGAGCATGAAGTGGTGGACGCGGCACCGTTCAATCGCAATCGCATGATTCGTGCCGCGTCAAACGCGAGAGTTCCATTTTTTCAACTCGACGCGTTCTCGCGGAAGCCAATCAGAGGTGAGGATCTCAGCCTGCCGTCACTGACGTTCAACCATCAGCTGTTAGCTGTTAGCACACAGAGATCACAGCTCCTCATATCTGTTCAGAAACTGGACCAAAGTTAAACAAGAACAAACCACAGACCGTCTGTGTCATGGCGAATACAGTCGCTGGTTTATTTATGTCTGTAGGCCGTTGTTATGAGTGTGGAGTGAGCATATACAACGTTAGCTTAGCCTGGTCGACCCAATCTCCATTCAGAAAACAAGCATTTTAAAAGGTTTTTCGCCTGCCGTCTGTCTGCAGACTTGTCAAGCATTAATTCATGGTTTTTACTAACCGGTATCAGTATGTTGTTACTTCGGGATCATTTAGAAACGTGTATTACAATTTAATCACGGTAAAATATGTTCATTTTGTTGTAGTTGTAGCTCCTGAGCCAGCGCGTCTTGTTTGAATGATGCGAGTAAACACAGCTGGCAGCCGCGGTGAAACTCGAGCGATTAGAGCGAAGTGAATATTCGCTTCGCGTCCGGTGTGAACGCAGCATTATGTGTGAGCTGGGAGATCTTAAAAAAGCAGAAAGCTGCAGAAATGGAAAGTGGCATCCCTCACTCAAACATCGTTAATCAGTGAGCTGTGCAGTTGAGGAGCAGAACAAAGAAATATACTCTGTGATCCACAATGTTTCAGTTAAGGGACAAAGAGTGCATTAAGGAAAGGTAAATACAAATAAAGCCCTCTGTTTCAGTCTTATTGTAGCAGTGCACTCCCAATCCATTAAAGCAAGAGCTCTGAAACTGCAGCTCCTGTGGGCTACACTTTTACATTTGGACTAGGAAAGTGAGCATGGTGTGAAATAAGATCTTTGGAAGCTGGATTTCATGAGCTGTAGTGTGGAAAACGACCCTGTGTCAGAGCGTGCTCGCATTGATTCACCAAAAAACGCTCTTCATAGGAATGTCCAGAAAAGATAAGGCAGCAGCCTCCTGCATAAAGTGTATAACTACCCCTTCTCTGTCGCTCTCTAAAATACGTCATAGTTACATTGGTTCCCTGTCGTTTGGGACTCCATCAGGAGGTCAGGCTCTATACCTGGTGGTGACACTATACAAATTGGCTTGAAATCTGTCAATTTGAGTTCAACGCCAAGCCCTCATCAACACATCACCATAACTTCATCACCATAGCTTCATCACCATAACGGATTATAGCACGTCCAGGCTCCGTCTTCTAGATGTCTATGGTTTTTGGAATATGCTTTTAGTAAGACGATCAAAACAATGTCTGTTGTTAACAAAAGCTTACGAGATTTTTCAATTTGTCAGTAAATACCCCAGTTGTAAACGTCGAAAACAATGATCACGTCTTAAAACAGCGGTTGCTAATAAGTGCCTAAAACGTCACGTCGAACACGAGTCTGCCTGTAGCGATGGTAAAACGAAGTCATGTGACCATGATGCATATTTTATAATAGCATTATGTTAGCTTTTCACTTCTGCATTCATGCTTAAACTATTATTAAGTGGTGTACATTTCTTGAGATGATCCTGCTGAAGAAAGCTTGTAAAGTATCATAAATGTGTGTTTGCCACAGATCTTTTTCTCTGTGATACTCAAAAACGCAATGTGATACTCAAAAACAAATATGTAATGACTGCATCATAATATAATTATTTTCATTGTTATAAGGCAAATGTCAATGTCCATGTAGCACTGGTTCTCTGGTAAGCTGTAAGGAACACTGTCAAATTCAACAGCCTTTAATTAAAGCAGATTATCAACAACCATTTTGGCAGTTTTCGGATGAGAAAATTACATCAATGCACATCCCTCTATGTCCCCAAATGTTGTAGCAACAGGCCCTGTTACATTCAGCTCTGTGTCTATGCTGGATCTGTTCCACAGATGACAAAATGCTTGAAATTTTACACCTGAAATATGTGCAGGGTCTAATTTTCCGGTGTGCTTCAGTGATTACAAGCCTACCTTCGAGACTAAACTCTGAGGAATAAGCCAAAATGAGCTGAAGTGCTTTTAATTTCGCAATTACCATACTCCTGTATGAATGAGATGACCTAATTGCAGTCTCCTCATGACATTCATCACTTAGCGGCAAGATTGAAGATGTCGTGTTTGTCACATAATTATGTATTCCAGCATTACTGTCTGGGATAATTAATAATTACCCCTCATGTCTTACTGTATACACCGGAATCTGCTGGGACTTGTAAAGCACCGTGCACTTACCCGCTCATGCTGTCCCGTTTTTGAGGGAAATTACTCAGCCTTGCACTTTTCTGCTTTTCATAGGCCTGCTTCTGTGCTGCTGTCAATTTTCTCCAAATTGCAGTAATGGCTGGTGAGATTTGGTCACATAGTGCACACACAGTCTTTTGGCTCCAAGTGACATGGGGCAAATACATCCACAGCATGTTACCTCATCTCATGGCTTACTGTCTTTCCCTCTGCTTCAGAGGGGGCTGAGCCACATTCTGACATTTTAGAGTAAAAAACTATTTACTAGCATTTCCCATGCAACATATTTAACAATTCTTTCCCACGTTTTAGTTGATTTTATCATATCAATATTATTACGATTAAATAATGTTCAACAACCTTATCGTAGAGCTTACAGTAGGGTATTTACTCTTCACCCCATTGAACGAAGGGACACAAAGAACACTGTAGTTGATAAAGAGAGAGAGGTATCACACATTCGATCAAAAATAAAGACAGCAACAAGACTGATTAGAAACAATTGTTTGTTGACATGGCTACATCATTTTTTTCTATAGATTTCTAATGGCCAGTGCCCATGTCACATGATCGTCAACTTTCCAGTCGTTACAACATGTCTGTTGCTGAAATTGTTTTGCAAACATTAGCACCCATTTCAGAACCACTGTTACAAATCAGAGCACCTTCCTTTAACATTGGTACAATCATTGACGTTTTATTCCCCTGCCAAAAGCTCAACTAATTCAAAACTCTGTGTAACCTGTTTGCCTAACCAAAACCATCAAATTCAATATTTATGTAGTATTTTCTTTACTTCAACCACCCCTAAAACTACCTACCAAAATAAATGCATGTGTTTCAAAGTGCACTGAATTGTGGATTACTATGTTAACTCAACCCAATCTCACAAAGTGTAATAGCTTCATTGGTCCACAGGGCAAAACGTAATATGTTAAATGTCTCCTATCATGCAAAATGCACTTTTTGATGTCTTTAATACATAAATATGTGTCCCCGTTGTGTAAGGGAACTCACAAAGTGTCCGAAAACAAAACCCTCTCTCTTTTCCTCCGTACCCAAATCTCTAAAAACGGGGGTACAACAGAGCTGATCCAGATTTGCTGCGTCATGACAACATTACTAAAATGTCGGCTGGCTTTACACCCACGGCCCTATCAGAAACGTTGCTATCAGAAAGAATGCACAACGTGTTTTGTACGTAATATGGTCTGCGTTTACATTAGCAAGCATTGCTAACACTCAGAGCTAACCTGTACTGGAAAGAGTATGTGTAAAGAAGCAGGAAATAATAAGGTAAACCCGCGAGAGAAAAATCCAAATTGTAGGATAGTTTGGCCATTATAATGCTTTTTTATATATTTTACATCAGAATCTACGTCCAGTGGATGTGTAGGATCTATAGTCTGACCTACAGAAAAGCATTCTACACAATTTAAACCAATCAATGTTGTGTATTTAACAAGGACACACTGGTGTTTTTTAGTTGATGAGTACTGCAGATATCACTGTGAAATCAATCGAAACATGTTGACGATCATGTGACATGGGCACTGGCCATTAGAAATCTATAGGAAAAAATAATGTAGCCATGTAGTTGTAACGACTGAAAGAAAAAACTACAATATCTCACAGATCATACCAGACTTACTGAAACCCTTGTTGAGATATTCATCCTGCAAAGCAAAGAAGAACAGAGACTCTTAGACCCCATTTACACGGGAACGCAAAGGCAAACGAAACGCAAACGAACCAAATTCGATATCAAAAAAGTCTTCCATTCACACGGATACGGTTCAATAAACGTGTCCCTTCACACGAAACCGCTCGACCCGCTGGAGACGCGTAGTACATATGCCAGGCCTGTAAGTGGCGCAGTACTTCCGCCTCAAAATACACCAAAAGCAGCGAAGAAGACCCCCGAGCATGGTTGCCCTGGTTGCCCTTCTGTTTATTCTCTGCGGTGGATTTAGCAACATGTTCTCCATGTCCACTTGTTGCTGATGGTTGTGGAAGAGGAGCTGTATATTTTGCACTAACATATGTAGCATGGTCAGTAGCAGTAGCAGTAGCTACTGACAGTAGCTACTGACCATGCTACAGCAGTGAGCAGCAGAGGTGGGGAGAGGCGGGGCTATGGCTTCATCGGTATACGATACGATACATACGATTCAATATTACTTTATTTGTCAGATCAGGTTTGAAATTTGACTTGACGGTATCAGGAAATGATCGTATAGGACGTACACACGGAGCCGTTTGGCCCCCCAGAGCGTTCCGTCCGCAGATCTATCCACCTTGGGAGCCGTTATCGTTTTAGGGGTCCGTTTCCGCGGTTCCGTTACGGCCTCGTGTGAACGAACGGGCTATACGAAAGAGAAAAGTAGCGGATACAACCCGTTTCGTTCCTGTGTAAACAGCACCTTAGAGTTGGTTTTGAACAGTAATCCTTACAGGGATTATGTTTACGACTAAAGGGTTTTGCCAAATTTACAGTAGGGGGAGCTTAAATGCCTGGAATGTTTTCCCAGGCGGCAACAAATTGTTCATTAAAAAGTCTACTTAATATTTTGCTTAATTACATTACATTACATGTTACTTGTTAGACGCTTTTATCCAAAGCGACTTTCATACTCAATACTCTGGGCAATCCCCACAGGAGCACTTTGGGGTGACATGCTGACTGCAGTAGGGTTTGAACCTACGATCCCCTGATCCAACACCGAGGCTCTATCCACTGTGCCACATGCCTCCGTAATAATACATGACAGACTTAATTTATGAATATTCTCTGCAGACTTTAAGACTTTCAGGCTTAGAAAAAAGTCCAACCTCCCCGTGAAAGAACTTCATGCTGAGGTAGAAATACGGTAGCCGATGCAAACATAAAAACACAAATTTTCCGAAACACATGCAAATGAAAAAACATCTTCACCAACTTTACGATACATGCACAGCGTTTACTAAAAGCGCTGGATAAATGAAAAACTATAAATATAACGCTTAAAATGTGTTTATGCAGCGTTTTTAGCTAACTCTGCCCATGATTTTTCAAGTTGGTGCATTTTTTTTAATACTACCCATGTGTTGAAGTTGATGATGTTTCTTCATTTGCATGTGTTTCGGCATATTTTTGTTTTTATGTTTGCATCGTTATTGAAAGAGCAGCACGTGTTTCCTCAGGGAAAAAAAGGTTTGCACCTGGCTGTCGGTAAGAGAATACTCTGAAATAGCATTCAGACCAGTGGTCACCAACCTTTTTAAGCCCAAGATCACCGACCTCGGCATTGGTGAAAGGCGAGATCTACCTATTGCAGAATTTTGTGAAAAGACGGCCCATACAGTACTTCCAATTTGAGGCCTTTTATGTAGACTAATTGCATCTGAATTACATACAATCATTTGGTGCAACTTCCAATTTGATTAAACCAAGAACACAACATAACTAACATGTCAAAAACGATAAATATATATATTTACATCACACATATCATTTTAAGTATCATTCATTCCTTCATTAGAATCCTAAATATAAATGTATGTAGCTTATTTTCCATTTGTTTGAGTGAATGAGTACATTATTTTGTTGACAGCAACAACAACAAAGAAAAAAACAACATCTTGCAGTGAGCAGATAACAAAAAGTGCCATTTTAACTGTGAGGCTTATCCACTGAAGCTTCATGGAAGTGCAACATTTAACATTAACATTAAAACTAGTTATTTTTAGCACAATTCTTACAAATTCAAAATTCGAACAAACATTCTTTATCCGTGCATAGACCATTGGTGCGTTCACACCAGACGCGATGCGAATGACGCGTTGTCGCGGTAGCCAATCAGCGGTAAGGATCTCAGCTTGCCGCCACTGACGTTGAATCAGAAAACCAAAACATCAGCCGTTAGCTGTTAGCACACAGAGCTCACAGCTCCTCCTATCTGTTCAGAAACTGGACAAAAGTTAAACACGAACAAACCACAGACTGTCTGTGTCATGGCGAATACAGTCACTGTTGTATCTGTGTCTGCAGTGGCGGCCGGCCCATAGGGGCGCCGCCCCACTTCTTCCCACATACAAAATTAAAATTAAAAATATATTAAAAAAAATATTTTTTTATTTTATTTTTATTTTTAATTAACAAGGTAAATATTATATAATTGGTATCAGTAAAATGTATAATCTACAATAAAATCTCGTTTAAAATTGTGTTACGACGATGTCTAAAGCTACTGATAAGTCACATGTTTCCTGCCTGGCCTTGCCCATGTGGCATTACCTTTATATACAGTCTATGGTCATTACCCTCTCTCGTCTGGGTGGTAAGAAAGGAGCCCTCAATCAGTGCAGCAGCAGCCACTAGCAGCTGACTGTTGCTATCTGTAAACTATGAAGCCGAAACATAATTTCAGCCAATCAGCATCGTCAAATCTGATGATCACGGGGCGCCAATGTCAGCGCCCGGTCCAGTCTGTGAGTAGTTTGGACACTAGTGACTCGTATCCGGTGGGGTGGCGCAGTACGGCAGTAGTTGATGAGGATGGCTTCATGTGCAGGTGGAGTCTCCGGACCTCGGTCCCCGCCCAATTCCGTTCAAGAGCTAATCTCCACTCCTTTCGAAAGGAGAAGTTTGGGAGATAAACTGTTGCTTAAAGACCTTGGACCGGACCAACCCGATTTGTATATATCGCAGCAAGCTCGTGAAAAAGACAAAACGTATCAACGAGGCTTCGAATGTAGCTGGTACACCAGAAAGGCATGGCTGTCACGATCTGTCTGTGTTGTGTTTTGTCTTGTCTAGATCTGTCTTTGGTTTTCTGTCTGCGTTGTGTTTTGTCTTGTTTAGATCTGTCTTTGGTTTCCTGTCTGTGTGTTCCCTCCTACCTGTTTTTCTTGATTGTGTTCACCTGGTGCCCCTGTGTTTTCTCCTCCCTCCTCACCTGTCTCTTGTTTCCTTGATTAGTCCTGTGTGTATTTAAGTTCTGTTTTTTCTGTCTGTCATTGTTGGTTCGTTCTGTTACGTTGAGTGAAGCAGGCAGGACCCAACAGCAGAAAAAACTGAAAATACCTTTATTTCAAGGATATGGCACACGGACAATCAGAATACTCCCCAGTGAACACAGTCACAGACAAACGACGAACCCACAATGACAGACAGAAAAAACAGAACTTAAATACACACAGGACAAATCAAGGAAACAAGAGACAGGTGAGGAGGGAGGAGAAAACACAGGGGCACCAGGTGAACACAATCAAGAAAAACAGGTAGGAGGGAACACACAGACAGGAAACCAAAGACAGATCTAAACAAGACAAAACACAACACAGACAGAAAACCAAAGACAGATCTAGACAAGACAAAACACAACACAGACAGATCGTGACAATGGCTAGCTGGATGCAAACAGGTAAATGCTGTCTTTTGTTTCCCATGCTTGCTCTTCAAACAGCCGGGGACAGATACGATCTGTTCAGAAACTAGACAAAAGTTAAACAAGTACAAACCACAGACTGCCTGTGTCATGGCGAATACAGTCGCTGGTTTATTTATGTCTGTAGGCCGTTGTTGTGAGTGTGGACGGTCGGAGCATTTACAACGTTAGCTTAGCCAATCTCCATTTAGAAAACACGCATTTTAAAAGGGTTTTTCGCCTGCCGTCTGTCTGCAGACTTGTCAAAGCATTAATTCATGGTTTTTACTAACCGGTATCAGTATGTTGTTACTTCGGCATCATTTTGAAACGTGTATTACAATTAAATCACGGTCAAATATGTTCATCTTGTTGTAGTTGTAGCCCCCTTGCCAGCGATTCTCTCTCTAGTTTAGCATACTCAGCCCGACTCAGCCTGGTTGTTCCTGGCCCTAGAACCACGATTTTATGGGGCCAGAAAAACTGTGAATTAGGACCCGCTAGCCGGTACTAGGCCAAGTGGAAACGCAACCAAAAACAGGCCCCGCACGGCTCGGCACGATTAAAGCGAGCTCCGCGCTGCAGTGGAAACGCGCCAACACATCACCAGAAGTCCTAATTTAAGGGGTCATTTCTCCCAAAAAAAATGTTTTTACTCACTATATCAACAGCCCCACCAAACATATTTTCCACCAGCCGCCACTGTGTGTCTGTATCATGTTGTTGTGAGTGTTGACGGAGCAGATACAACATTAGTTTAGCCTGATCGATCCGATCTCCATTCAGAAAAAAAAGGCATTTAAAAAGTTTTTCGCCTGTCGTCTTGTCTGCAGACATGTCAAAGCATTAATGGTTTTTACTAACCGGTATCAGTATGTTGTTACTTCGGCATCCTTTTGAAACATGTATTACAATTACATCACGGTAAAATATGTTCATTTTGTTGTAGTTGGTATCTACCATAAGTGCAGTGAGTTCAAACATATGCAGCATCACTTGAAGTCAGTCTATTATTTTCGGGAGCGACAGGGAATGTCTCAAAGATACGTCAATCAAGTGGCACCTGCTAACGGGGTGGTGGATGATAGGCTTACATCTAAAAACTTTTCTTTTTTTTTACTTTCCTTTCTTTCGATTCTTCCCGATCGACCGGTGTAAAACATTTAAAATTCCTCTGAAACGCACACTGAAAATACTGAAACGTTGTATTTGATTAAATGTATTATGTCCAGAAATTTCACATAACTGTATTACAGTAGGTTAGTTGGAAGCAATAATATTAAGTTGGACCTAATATTTTTTTATTCAAACTCAATACTATTGCTTTCAACTAACCTAATACAGTAATGTGAAATCTGTTCATATAATACATTTAATAAAGTAAATGTTTCAGCTTTTTCAGTGCATCCTTTTTCTAGGGTCATCAATCGTTTTAGAGCAGAGACAATACATTTCTTAGGATGTTTTCAGATTTCCCCTACTGTGTATTATTATGTGATGTTTTTGTTCCCTGCACTTCATGTGTTAGAGTACACAAAGGATACAGTGGTCTAATGGCGACTGAGTCCTGGGGATTGCTTTTGTTTGTAATGCAACTATTAATTACCATTTCCCATATTACTAACTGTTTGTAGACAGGGCCTGCCAAGCTTATTATGTTTCCCACCAGCATTAGTATTATAATAATTTCCTGATGAGGCAATATTGTAGCTTTTAATAGTCAGTGTTTATACCACATTTGTTGCCAAAGGACAAAAAGTAGAAACTGCTGATAATGATTGGTTCTGGCAGCAGCAAATGCTTTTATGTAAATGTCTGTCCCTAAAATGTGACCTGGAAACAAAGGCAACTTAGTGGTGAGTGTGCAGCTAAATGCATTAGTGGATCAATTAAACACTAGTCTTTCTCTGCTTGGGTTGCTATAGCAACTGACCTGCAAATGCAGTGGAAAAGGATGGAAATGAGTGCACATTGAAATCCTTCATGCTACATGCTTTCAATGTGTCCTTATCATGAGGAATATCACTGCTTAGACAGGGTTTATATAATGGAGCTTGCTACAACCAAATAATGCAAAGCCAAAGTCTGAGTGGTATACGATATAGTATTATTATGACATGTATATCAAGTATGAATAAATAATTATAAGCTATTACCACACTGATAAGAAATCCAATGAATTGAGAGCTCTTTTGAAACTCTGCTTCACTATCATCCTCCTTATTCTTGAGTATTAGTGTAGGGACCCTAAGAGTAAAAGCTTACAGCTCACTGTGAATCACTTTGGAATTTTGCGTGTTTTAAAAAGGCGAAACAATGTAAATTATTATTTACTAATGTCTACAAGTATACAAAAGGGATGAATTAGGTCAGAGCCTTTATAAAACAATAACATTTTCAGAATGTGAATTATGTCTATAAATGAAAAAAAAATATGATTGGATGTAAATAATTAAATATACTCCTAACCTGCCATGATTCATTTTAAATTAACTTTTATTTTTCGGTCAAACGTCCAAAAAGATTGTGGTTACGTTAAATAACAAACAAAAACACACTTTACATTTTGCTACACAATGGACTTCCTAAAACTGCACCTGAATGTTGAAAAGGGTTAGTTAGTTCGATGATATTCCCGAATAAATTGGAATAAAGGGACAGTTTCATTCCACAGGCAATTCAACTGCTAATCTCCTGATCTATCTATTACTTACTTATCTATATGCAGTGTTGTGCTAGTTACTGAAAACCAGTAACTAGTTACAATTACTAGTTACTTCATTTCAAAAGTAACTCAGTTACTTTACTGATTACTTACACCAAAAAGTAATGCGTTACTGTGAAAATGAACTTTTTAGTTACTTAAAAAAAGGGCTCCCATTAATGCCCTTATAGCCTTCATTTCAGTACTGTTATTGCATTGGAGAATAATACAATCTGTTGATCAACTTGACATGCATTATATGCAATCTGGATTGTATCAATATTTGCTGGCTTTCTATTTTTGTATATTCTTTCTCCAGGTAGTTGGAAAAAGTGTTCCGTCCCATATGCTGTGTGCCGCCCGGACATGGTATCATGCTATCTGTCACGGTTATCATGTCATGTCACAGTTCTATGTCTAGGTTTGGGTGTTTCCGCTGTTCTCTTTGTCATGTTTTCCTCCTGTCGTTAGTTTCCCTGGTGTGTCTCGTTAGCTGATTGTGTTCACCTGTGGCCCTTGTGTTTCTCCTCCCCTGCCCGGCTGTTTCTCGTCTTGTAATTATCCCTCCCTGTATTTAGTCTTGTCTCGTCCTGTGTTCAGTGTTGGTGCTTCTTTTGTTGGTGACTGAATTCACCCCGGTGAGTGTTCTGTTTTGTCGGTATTAGTTTCATTTCCTTGAAATAAAGGTTTATCAGAGTTATCTGCATTTGGGTCCTGCTTCCTTCACTCAACCGTGACAGAAAGCACCAACCAGAAATGGACCCAGCAGATGATCCATTTGAGGTGGAACTACAACATTTTTCCTTTGATTTGGCTTGCTGCTATGATTGGTGGAAGGGAGCGTCCAGTGTTCTGCAGAAGGAGGCCGCTCTGGTAGAGGCGCACCGGTTGGCTATGGAGAAACCAGACTTGGTGAAATTCTTACCTGGCTGGATTTTGAACTTCATCTGGGTATGTGATTTCCAGCCTGCTGACTATAAACGTCTCGGTGTGTTCCGTCTGGAGTCAACCAGTGCTTCCGCCCCAGTTCCTGCTCCTGTCCAAGAGTCGTTTTCTGGAACTCGGCTGGCTTTTGGAGGTCCACGGAGCCTTCAGGCGGCTTCTAAGAGAAGGAGTCGCAAGTCCAGGCTAGCAATCCGAGCCCCAAGAGCCATGGTTCCGGCTACAGAACCGGCCCACACAGCCATGGTTCCGGCCCCAGTACAGGCCCCAGCAGCCATGGTTCCAGCCCCAGTTCTGGCCCCAGCAGCCATCATTCCGGCCCCAGTTCTGGCCCCAGCAGCCATCATTCCGGCCCCAGTTCTGGCCCCAGCAGCCATGGTTCCAGACCTAGTTCTGGCCCCAGCAGCCATGGTCCCGGCCCCAGCAGCCATGGTTCCAGCCCCAGTTCTGGCCCCAGCAGCCATGGTTCCAGACCTAGTTCTGGCCCCAGCAGCCATGGTCCCGGCCCCAGCAGCCATGGTTCCAACCCCAGTTCTGGCCCCAGCTGCCATAGTCCCATCCCTGGTCCCTTCTCTAGTCTCTCCTCTTGTCCCTTCCCTAGTCCCTCCTCAGGTCACTTTCCTAGTCCCTTCTCTAGTCCCTTCTCCAGTCCCACCTCTAGTCACTTCTCGAGTCCCCTCTCGAGTCACCTCTCAAGTCAACTCTCCAGTTTCCTCTCGAGTTCCCTCTCAAGCCCTCTTGAGAGGTTCCGCTGGGGGTCCTGCCAACCCTGTGTCCTGTCCCGTTGGAGGTCCCGCAGACTAGTCTTCTGCCGGGGGTCCTGCCAACCCCATGTCCTGTACCGTTGGAGGTTCCGCTGGGGGTCCTGCCAACCCCATGTCCTGTCTCGTTGGAGGCCCCGCCGACTACTCTCCTGCCGGGGGTCCTGCCAACTCTGTGTCCTGTCCCGTTGGAGGCCCCGCCGACTACTCTCCTGCCGGGGGTCCTGCCAACCCTTTGTCCTGTCTCGTTGGAGGCCCCGCCGACTACTCTCCTGCCGGGGGTCCTGCCAACCCCATGTCCTGTCTCGTTGGAGGCCCCGCCGACTACTCTCCTGCCGGGGGTCCTGCCAACCCTGTGTCCTGTCCCGTTGGAGGCCCCGCCGACTACTCTCCTGCCGGGGGTCCTGCCAACCCTGTGTCCTGTCCCGTTGGAGGCCCCGCCGACTACTCTCCTGCCGGGGGTCCTGCCAACCCCATGTCCTGTCTCGTTGGAGGCCCCGCCGACTACTCTCCTGCCGGGGGTCCTGCCAACCCTGTGTCATGTCCCGTTGGAGGCCCCGCCGACTACTCTCCTGCCGGGGGTCCTGCCAACCCTTTGTCCTGTCTCGTTGGAGGCCCCGCCGACTACTCTCCTGCCGGGGGTCCTGCCAACCCCATGTCCTGTCCCGTTGGAGGTTCCGCTGGGGGTCCTGCCAACCCCATGTCCTGTCTCGTTGGAGGCCCCGCCGACTACTCTCCTGCCGGGGGTCCTGCCAACCCTGTGTCCTGTCCCGTTGGAGGCCCCGCCGACTACTCTCCTGCCGGGGGTCCTGCCAACCCTGTGTCCTGTCCCGTTGGAGGCCCCGCCGACTACTCTCCTGCCGGGGGTCCTGCCAACCCTGTGTCCTGTCCCGTTGGAGGCCCCGCCGACTACTCTCCTGCCGGGGGTCCTGCCAACCCCATGTCCTGTGCCGTTGGAGGTCCCGCAGACTACTCTCCTGCCGGGGGTCCTGCCAACCCTGTGTCCTGTCCCGTTGGAGGCCCCGCCGACTACTCTCCTGCCGGGGGTCCTGCCAACCCTATGTCCTGTCCCGTTGGAGGCCCCGCCGACTACTCTCCTGCCGGGGGTCCTGCCAACCCCATGTCCTGTCCCATTGGAGGTCCCGCCGACTACTCTCCTGCCGGGGGTCCTGCCAACCCTATGTCCTGTCCCGTTGGAGGCCCCGCCGACTACTCTCCTGCCGGGGGTACTGCCAACCCTGTGTCCTGTGCCGTTGGAGGTCCCGCCGTCTACTCTCCTGCCGGGGGTCCTGCCAATCCTATGTCCTGTGCTGTGGGAGGTCCCGCCGACAACTCTCCTGCCGGGGGTCCTGCCAACCCTGTGTCCTGTCCCGTTGGAGGCCCCGCCGACTACTCTCCTGCCGGGGGTACTGCCAACCCTTTGTCCTGTCTCGTCGGAGGTCCCGCCAACCGCTCTCCTGCTGGGGGTCCTGCCAACTCCTGGTCCTCTTCCGTGGGGGATCCTGCCGAAGCCTGTCCCGCCGGCTCCGGTTCCTGTCCGGCCGACACCGGGTCCTGCCCGGCCTCCGGAGCTGTCTGGTCTTCGCCCTCGATCCCGACCCTCTGTGAGCCGCGGTCTTCGCCCGCGGGCCCGGCCCCCTGACTCTTCCTGCCGCTGCCCTCGTCCTCGGGCCCGGCCCCCTGACTCTTCCTGCCGCTGCCCTCGTCCTCGAGCCCGGCCCCCTGACTCTTCCTGCCGCTGCCTTCGCCCTCGATCCCGACCCTCTGTGAGCCGCGGTCTTCGCCCGCGGGCCCGGCCTCCTGACTCTTCCTGCCGCTGCCCTCGTCCTCGGGCCCGTCCCCCTGACTCTTCCTGCCGCTGCCCTCGTCCTCGAGCCCGGCCCCCTGACTCTTCCTGCCGCTGCCTTCGCCCTCATGCTCGGCCCCCTGAGTTCGCCCGCTGTGGCCTTCGCCCCACCATGGACTCTGCCTTGCCCCCGGGCCGTCCGCCCGAGACCCCCCACCATGGACTCTGCCTTGCCCCCGGGCCGTCCGCCCGAGTCCCCCACCTTGGACTCTGCCTTGCCCCCAGGCCGTCCGCCCGAGTCCTCCTTCTCGGCTTCTGCCTTGCCCCCGGGCCATCCGCCCGAGATCCCTTCCTGGTCCTCTACTGTGCTCCTGGGCGGTCAGCTCAGTCCCGTCCTCCGGACCCCCTCCCACCCACCCTGCTGGACGTTGTTGGATTTTTGTTTTGGTGTTTAGGGACGTCTAGAATCCGTCCCTTGAGGGGGGGGTTCTGTCACGGTTATCATGTCATGTCACAGTTCTATGTCTAGGTTTGGGTGTTTCCGCTGTTCTCTTTGTCATGTTTTCCTCCTGTCGTTAGTTTCCCTGGTGTGTCTCGTTAGCTGATTGTGTTCACCTGTGGCCCTTGTGTTTCTCCTCCCCTGCCCGGCTGTTTCTCGTCTTGTAATTATCCCTCCCTGTATTTAGTCTTGTCTCGTCCTGTGTTCAGTGTTGGTGCTTCTTTTGTTGGTGACTGAATTCACCCCGGTGAGTGTTCTGTTTTGTCGGTATTAGTTTCATTTCCTTGAAATAAAGGTTTATCAGAGTTATCTGCATTTGGGTCCTGCTTCCTTCACTCAACCGTGACACTAACTAGCTCCCTGAAAGCGGGTGACTCCACTGTAGCAATAGCCTGCATGTGTTCTACAACATACCGTGCAATGGCTTTATCGACTTTTCCCTGGCTAGCAGTCCCTTGGTTAAAATCCAGCCGCTGTTGCTCAGGTGGAGGTGGAGTGGCGTCGGCTGAGTCTCTGTGGTCTTAGCTACTAGCTTCGTCCCACCATGTTGTTTTTGCAGATGTTTTAAGAGATTTGAATTACTGGTTTGGGCAGTAGATAGGATCTTTGACCCGCCAGGACACAACTTACATTTAACAGAAACTTTCTTTTCTTTGTGCTCGACAACAGTGAAATAGTGAGAATATCTCCAGGTGGAGAAACTAGACTTGAGCTCCGCCGCCGCCATGATAGTCTTGTTAGTAAACAACACAAACACGCCCACAGCCCGTCTCTGCATGTGACACAGGAAGTATCTAAGTACATTTACTCAAGTACTGTACAGTTTTCATCTCTGTTCGCCTGGCTGTTGACTATATAAAAAAACTAACGCAGTAACGGAGTAACGCACCATGTAGTAACGGTAACTGAGTTACTGAATTTAAAAGGTAATGCGTTAGAGTACTAGTTACTGCCAAAAATAACGGCGTTACAGTAACGCGTTACTTTGTAACGCGTTAGTCCCAACACTGTCTATATGGCATACATCTGTTTACAGTCAACTTATTTATATTCTACATTATTACAATATGCAATTTTTTATCCCATTCCACTGCAAAATATTTTGTTTTACAATCTGTTATATTTTTATCTTACTTTGTTTTACATGTATATATTTTTCTGCATTTTACTTGTATCTGTTTCTATATTAATATGGAATTGTTGGAGGAGCTCGGGACATAAGATTTTGATTGCCAAAACTGCATGTGACAATAAAACCTTTGAATGTTGAGTCTTTAACTGAATCTAGCATTGCGCCCCCATGGACTCCACTTGATATGCTAGCGGTTACTATTATTGGACTGCAGATGGAAATTAGCTTTAGCTATAATCTGGCCTAAAGCATCTTTTATCTTTCTGATATTACTGTATTTTATGCATGGTCCTTGTTCAATAAAGATATATAATGTAAACAATATTGAGTTTATCATGACATTAGGCCTATGTTCAGTCTCAAACACATTATGGCTTGTTTTTGACTCTGAGACCTGGGGTTAGGGTTGAGGCAATACAACAAGTATGAAAATGCTGAATCACTTTGAAGAAAGATTAATGGATTAATGGTGAAGGTGACTGCAGTGTGTGTGTGTGTGTGTGTGTGTGTGTGTGTGTGTGTGTGTGTGTGTGCGCGCGCGTGCGCGTGCGTGCTGCTCCATTGCTTTGTTATATAGTCAGAGGCAGAGACATAATAATGAGCAGAATCTTGAAGCAATCTTCGTGTCTGTGCACGGTGGCGAGACAATGGATGTCATCTGGCAGCAAAGAGACTTTGTATTGAACATGGACAAACGTAAGGCAATTAGGTCAGGGGGAAAATGCAATTGATGGTCACATGAGCCGGTGATGCATATGCCTTCAGCACATTTGTAACTCTTCAGCTGTGAATAACTCATGTCAAGGTTGAACGCTGAGAGACTAATCATCATACATTTGAGGGAGTGCAGGGATCGCTGGAGCTACATTTAAACGAAAATATTCTGTCGACTTTTTCTGAATTGCTTTAATATGATTTTATTTATGTTATTATTATTATTATTATTATTATTATTATTATTATTATTATTATTATTTGTATCTTTAGTTCATTTTTAACTTTTTCCTTGTATATTTTAACAGTGTTCTGTTTCATGTGAAAGCACTCTGTAACTCTGTTTTGAAAGGTGCTATATAAATAAAGTTGATTATTGTTACGATTATTGTGTCATGTCACGTTTTGTATGTCTTGTTTTGGGTGTTTTGCTGTTCTCCCCGTCATGTTTTCCTCTTGGTATATTGTCTGGTCCTTTTCTCTGTGTTTTCCTCCTGTCGTTAGTTTCCCTGGTGTGTCTAGTTGTCTGATTGTGTTCACCTGTGGCCCTTGTGTTTCTCCTCCCCTGCCCGGCTGTTTCTCGTCTTGTGATTACCCCTCCCTGTATTTAGTCTTGTCTCTTCCTGTGTTCAGTGTTGGTTCGTCTTTTGTTGGTGACTGAGTTCACCGGTGAGTGTTCTGTTTTGTCCCAGTT
Source organism: Harpagifer antarcticus (assembly GCA_902827135.1). Classification (NCBI taxonomy): domain Eukaryota; kingdom Metazoa; phylum Chordata; class Actinopteri; order Perciformes; family Harpagiferidae; genus Harpagifer; species Harpagifer antarcticus. Next base: position 3,347,659 of record CADEHL010000883.1, on the reverse strand, counting down.
ATTATTTTATCCTTGAAATAAAGGCAATATCAGTGTAATCTGCATTTGGGTCCTGCTTGCTTCACCCACCGTAACAGTACGAACCAACCAAATATGGGCCCAGCAGATCCTTTTGAGCAGGAATTGTTGGACTTTTTCTTTGGCTACCTGCTCTGATCGATGGATGGGAGCGTCCAGGGTTCAGCAGCGAGAGGCTGCTCTGGCAGCGGCGCGCCAGATAACTGTGGAGAAACCAGGCTTGGTGAGATTCTTACCGGGCGGGATTTTGGATTTCCTCATGGTGTGTTATCCCCTGCCTTACAGCCCCAGGCCTCCCAACTCCCGATATGACACCACACGCATCGGTGTGGTCCGTTTGAAGTCAACCCTGGCTTCTGCCCCATTGCCTGCTACAGTCCAGGAGCCATTCGCTGGTACTCGTCTGGCTTTTGGAGGTCCACGGAGCCTCCAAACGGCTCCTAGAAGAAGGAGTCGCAAGGCCAGGTTAGCAGCACGAGCCCAAAGGGCCATGGTTACAGACCCAGTTCTGGCCCCAACAGCCATGGTCCTTGCTCCAGAACCGGTCCCGGCAGCCATGGCTCCGGCTCCAGAGCCGGCCCATTCAACCATGTTTCCGGCTCCAGAACCGGACCTTACAGCCATGTTTCCGGCTCCAGAGCCGGCCCATTCAGTCATGTTTCCGACTCCAGAACCGGACCTGACAGCCATGTTTCGTCCCAGTTATTATTTTATCCTTGAAATAAAGGCAATATCAGTGTAATCTGCATTTGGGTCCTGCTTGCTTCACCCACCAATTATAATTCAATTATTAATATTACATTCCTGCGACAGGCACACATCAATATTCAGAGGATTTGATTTATTGCATGCCTTCAAGATGTCATTTAGTATTTAAACAAATATTACAAAAACATTCTAAAATACATGACCCACCCTAGCTTTCACGTATTACTATAAATAAAGGTCGCTGAATATTTTCACCATGTTTCCCCCGTGTCCCTTTTGCACAAAGTTGGATTAAATAATCATTTCTGGGTTGGGTCTTACTTGATCATCGTTAGTTTGAAGGGGTCCACAGCATATCTTTTTGACCTAGGACCCTTTGGATAAATCAATTATTATTTTTTTCAATTGGTAAAGTTCAGTAGATTGACAGATTGCTGTCATGAAGCTACTCTACATTGTTAAAACCTAGTGTACTGACTTTCAGAGGAATTCATTGTAAACATAATAATTCCTCTTGAATTATTTAAAAGAGTCCCTATTATGCTTTTGGGGGATTTCTCTTCTATAGTGTTCTATAGGTTTTTGTGTATGTAAATGGTTTATAAAAGCTACCATCTTAAAGTTCCCTCCAGAGTGAGTTTCCCCCGCTGCCTGAAACATCTCCATTGGACTCCTTTGTTAATTTCCAGGACATAGTGACATCATTATGTAACACTTCCGCTTCTATTGGCCAGCGCTGCAACAATTAGTAAGTGATAGGCTAAGAGGCGGGGCGTTTCCGACACATCTCTAAGCGGTTGACCAATCACAAAAATAAAGCGCTTTTTGTTCATTAAAGCATGGAAACACGTCACAGTAAAGACACTAAATACTAATATGAACCTGAAACTGAGCATGATCGCGGCCCTTTCAATTACAAATGTTGTATTTACATAAAGGAAGAATTTCCTCTACTCTATATGCAGCGAAGATTATTTTATAAGACCTGTGTAGCCCCTAGGTCCTTCCTTAATGTGACACGCTGTATCTCTTTATGAGTAGGCAGTCCTTTCTTTGATCTGGTGTTAAAATGATAACAGTATATTAGCTCTTTATTAGTCATTATAAAACACTTATTAATGCCTTATTCTACATGACCATATTCTACAAGTAATAAGCCATTAGTTGAGAGTTTTTCCTCAATAACCCTCTAATTAGTGCTTATTTGTTGCAAGTAAGGAAGTTGTTGTACATGAGTTTTGGTCTTAATATGCTCTGCTCAATATGGGCCTAATAAGGCAGTAGTAGCACAAGAATAGTGATTCTCCCATAATAACACTTAACAAATATGATCTATTCTTATGTAACAAGACATGAAAGTATAAGTGTTAATTGTGTCTAAATAACTCAAAATTACTATTCTTGTGGTACTACTGCCTTATTAGGCCCATATTGAGCAGAGCATAGACAACAACTCATGGACAACAACTTCCTTACTTGCAACAAATAAGCACTAATTAGAGGGTTATTGAGGAAAAACTCTCAACTAATGGCTTATTACTTGTAGAATATGGTCATGTAGAATAAGGCATTAATAAGTGTTTTATAATTACTCATAAAGAGCCATTATACTGCTAATATGCATGTTAATTAACAACTAGTTGATGGTTAATTTGTGTACCTTAATATAAAGTGTTACTCAATGTTTTTCCTGCGTGACAAAGGGGCTTTGAATCCTGCTCGCTGTATCTCCCCTGTGTTTCTGGTGGATACCTTATGATTAATAACAGTCACATTCATCATGCCAATGTTATTTAGCACCTGTGCTCGGTGCCGTAACAATTACATATTTTGTTTAAGCAAATGCAGAACAGCTAATGAATCTTGCGAGTGTGTCCGATGTGTCCGATGAACACATGTCATGGGTGGATATTGGCTTTTCGTATTTAAAATGCGCCAAAGGACCAAAGTATGCTAATTGTAATGACAAGTTCCCTGCAATTTTGTCTCTGAGGATGAGATAATTTTCTCAAACACAGCGCCCTTCAGATAATTCTGTGGATGGAGTGTCTCATCTCAGCTGAAGTACAGGGGTCATTAAGTGTTGTTGTGGGGAGCTAACAGTGGGGACGGACCTAAGCCCCCCTCCCATCCCCATCCCCATCCCCCTCCACTTCGCCTCACCATCATTTCTCCACTAGAGCTACTTAGGTGTAGTCTTGTAGAGCAGTGTACAATTTATTGCAATTTTCTATATTTTGTTTAGAAAATTGCAATAAATGTCTGACTCCAAAAGAGTAATTCATGTAGAACCTTATATAAGAATTTGACAACAAAAAAATGTATTTTCCATTAGGGCTAGGTTTTCCAAGATACTACCACTGCCAAACCACTCCATTGTGTTACCACTAATACGGCCCTTATGACAAAGGCAAACAACAAAGGCATGTTGGTGCCATGAGTGCCATCAATTCATAAAGAAAATCTATTTTTCCTTGGGCAAGGACTATTTATTGCACCTCCAGCCTGGGGAGTGGAGTGCAACTATGGACCCTAAACCTTTCAAACCACAACGCTGCTGAATAGCAGTTAGAGGTTGCCATGACAACGCCATCTAGAGGGACATTTCAGCTGCATCAGAGAGAAAGCTTGGCCAGATGTCTTCAACAATTTGCTCTGAAAAGATTCACCATCCGCCATGCTCATTAGAGAGCAGCAATCAGAGGAACAGGAGATACGTGCTCTCCTGCCTGCCACCATTCTCCATCTCTCCCCCACCTTTAGAAAAAAAGAGAAGATGGCCACTAAAACATGACAGTCCTCTCAGATGTGCAGCCTGTCCACTGGCTATTTCTGGTGTATATTTTCTAAAATATTTATGTCTTATTTCTGCATCTGTGACATGCCCAGTTCAGTGTGCAGCTGACACGCTCTGGCAGGGCAGAGAGGCATCTGGCCAACACAGAAGAGAGCAAGCAACTTTGTGAATTATTAATGGTATAAATCAACACCTGTGGTGTGGCTGACAGTTCTCAGAGGCAGGGAGGCTGCTGCTGTCGGCCTCCAACAGCTCTCTGACCAGCTAGGCCAACAGCTTAGCTGCCCAGCATGGAGTCAATTAACATGCAGAATACACCACAAATACTGCAAGTTACAATTACACGGCAACTCATTTCCACTTCTGTAATCAGTACCTTTAAATATTTTCATGGCTTTTGACCTATCATTATTATTTTAGTTTGCAGAGAGCATACATGTAAAGATTCCTCTCTTATAATAATTTGAACAGTTGCAATGAGATTTATTAGTTAAAAACAAGTTTGAACATTTAAAAAATCTTTCAAAACCAACGATCTGAATTTAGTAACTAAACTGGGGTGCTAACCAATGGGTGTGTCTATTGTTCTCATTGTAATGGTACATATTATCTGCACCTGAAACTGAAGTGACTCCTATTTTTATTTGTATTGTTATCCTGTGTCAAACTGTTGTAATATTTGTGTTATTTCATTTAATTTGAATGATTCCTGTTGAAACTTACAGCTCTGACACCACTTGTGTTTTGGGTTTTTCTTGTATTTACTGCTATCTCTATCTTCACACAATAATAACAATAACTGTGTTGGTGTTTCACTGACTGAATACTTAAAGGTTTGACTTGTTCACAGTCTGCCCTCTGACAGCTGAAGGAATATGTGAACATAACACAGGTAACTTAAGTGAATTGGTCTCAAAACATGGATCTGGAGGTGGTTCTGAAATAAGCGAATATGACCTCTACTGGATAAAAGAGAAAAATGCTTTGAGAAAATATACATTACATTGGTTATTTATTGCATTCGAGACACAATTCAAGATCTCTAGTATAGATTCTGATACCTTACGTATTTTCCAACACTGATAACCCACTGTGTTAAGAACAACATACACATATATATTATACATATAACAGCTTTATTCTGCTAACCCTGTATGGATGTGATTTCATTGCTGTTGGTGTTGTTGTTAAACCCTGGTCACGACAGAGATGAGAAAGAATCAAAATGGCTCACTCATTATGTTGTTGCATCATCAATATGAGACGCATAAATCATTAATCATCATTAAGAGTTGCACATGCACGGGACTGACTAGCAGGATGTTCGCAATGGGGAGAGAACAAGCCCCCCACAACAAGTGATAAGCTTTGAGGCAATTTCTGTTCTGGCCAAACCGTGTAATTACAACTTCTTGTTGGGTAAAACAGCTTTTAAATATGCTGCCCCCTCTGCTTGGAGTAATGTACAGAAGGAGCTGAAACTCTCAGGTGTCATCACCTTGGGGAATTCAAGTCCATCTTAAAGGACAGAGAACAAGAAAGCATTGATGTGAGTGTTCGTATATCCCAAAATTGAAGTCGTTTTAAATGTTGGCAGTTTTGAATGATTTTGAATAGTTTATTTTATTTTGCATATTGACTGGCTAATGTGCCATTTTTGTGTTTTACAGCTGTATTTGTCAACCTGTAGAGTCTGTGTTTTATCTGTTGTAACTGTGTTCATGCTGCCTTTCTTGGCCAGGTCGCTCTTGGAAAAGAGATTGTAATCTAAATGGGTGTTTACCCGGTTAAATAAAGGATATATATATATTCTTTGTTGGTCACGTTATGCCAATGTCCCCAATGTTCCATTGACTTACACTGGGAAAGAGAGATCTGTGAATCAGCTTACTGGGTATGAACCTGTGAACAGACCTTCAAATGATCCTAAAAGCAGTTGACCAGCTGAGACGAACTGAGATGACATGAGCAACATGCAAAGAACCAGTGGTCTGTTTTGGTATGTGAGCAGTGGTCTGTTGAGCTGACAGTAGGCGTGAATCACACACATCAACATGCATGTATGTGGTGCTACAGACCACCCTCATATGGAGTTAGTTGAGCAATATCAGATGTGTGCTTTCAAGATTCAAACCTGGACCTGCACTGGCCTGGAGTGTCATCAGAACACAGGCCGGACGACATGAACCCATCCACCGTGTTTGGGGAAGGGGAGGCACAGGAAGCACTTCATGTTTAAAGGAGCAGGCTCTTCATTGGCTTTGATAGGCTGTTTTATGCATGCTGCAACCATGGTGCTGCCTGTTAACACAACATAGGACAGAGTGAAATGGACTGCTCAGTAAAACCCTCTCCTCCGGCAGTAAAGTTGATCAGGAAGCACTCGGCTCTGCAGAGTGAGGCACGCTCTCCTGATGTCTCAGAGTGATGGCCCTGAAGCTGAGCTCTGACATGTGAGGCTGACTTCAGTTACCCAGAGCACACTCCCTCAGTGGGCTTTCTGATCAATCACAGCTACTGATATGCTCCGACACAACTATTGCCGCTAAAATGTGCTAATCTTTTACTTACTGGACTTATAACTTGAGAAATGCATACTGTACATTTTACATCTATATTTAATTTAATATGCCATCACTTTCAACTTGTATATTTTCTACTCATTAGTTCTGTATTATTTTTAGTGTTTCTTTTTACTTTTTAAATTCTTATTACGGGCAATGCCTGGTGTTATGAAGCTGCTGTGAGGAAGAAAATACCAATTTGGGATAAATAAAGTATATCTTATCTTATGCACGTACATTTTTACTAATGTTTTTACTCAACAACCTAAGGTGAAGGGTGTCTTAAGTTGGACGTCATGTTGCTGACAAGATCAACGTTTGGATTGGACCACACTTCCACAGAAATGGAACCCTATTGATTGGACATTAAGGTGAACGCCAGCTTGGATGAGTAAGCTGTAGCAAAGCCAGTTTATGCACAATTGTTGCCACCATCCCATTTAAATAACATTTGGCATTGAAACCATTAACATGGATGACCTTTAAAAACATATCACCCATCTACATTTTGAAAAGGTGGAATTGCAGGGCATGCTGGAGGACTCTGCTGTGTGAGCTCAGTGCGCTACATTCCTTCCACAACTTGGGATGCATCACTGTATCGCAGTATTTGAGAAAAGCAGTACCATATCTGAGTAAAGGTTGTGGTTGAGTTGCGCTCAGGGCTACCGAATGATCCGACCCACTGCACCTACATACCAGGGAAGCACTTACATCTCATCATCACAATGCACAGCCGACAAAACCAAAGGGAACATTAAGAGCCGTGTTGAACAGATCACTGAAAAAAGTATTCAGGCGATGCTGTAATTCTGTGATATTGATGCTACTCGGTAACCTCATATCACTGATCCAGAATGTGAACAAGTTGGGTCTCTGTGCAAAATGAAGGCTGAATAGTAGAGCCTGGAATAATGTTAAGAGATGGAGCAAGGCCAGAAACAGAATACATTACTGATGGTGAGTAAAAGGAGAAGATAAAAGAAGTACAACACATATTTGTGCACATTGGAGACCCACCGTGTTTTAAGGCTGCTAATGGACCCATGAATGTATCAGACGGCAGTGCCATTCCTTTCACATGATTTGTGCGTGATTCGTATAAAAGATTTGCTCAAGTTCATCTGAAATGCATTAGGCGACCAAAAACAATAAAACAAAGCGGCATAAATAATTAAAAATAAACCTTGAATTAGAAACTTTGTTTGTTGGACTACGACCAAATATAGCCTATTAATGAGTCCATACATACATAGACTTAGCCCCCTCTCATATTAGTGATGGGAGGTAGCCTGTCACACTTCCTCCCTCCACCCCTCCCCCACACTGTTGACTTTCCTCTGTTTCTAATCACGTCTTTGTCTAAACTCGACTGAGATAAGAGTCTGAATAAATTGTCAGCTCCTGCTGTTTATCAGGCCGGTGTTTCGCTCCATGTGTTTGTCAGCACATCATTAGGGGCTGGCGGAGGGCTAATTAGTTGTTTATTCAGAAAGCTGATTACAAGTTGGATTTGCATTGTGTTGCTCCATGGGATCCATGCAGAGATGCTGTGCTCTCGGTCAGAGCTTTGAAACACATTTCATCCTCCCATTCTGTTACAAAGAGCAACACTGAGGGAAGTTATGAGCCAGTGACAGATCACCGACAGAAACAACGCGGCTCACTGAGCCACGCTCAACAGCAAGAGGCCAACAACTTCATTTGAAAGATCTTTAAGATTGTTTGTATTTCTCTGTTTCTGATTTTCTGTGAACAGGCAGTTTGTGACTCAGGAAGGTGAGCCACTGATGGGCTCACCTTCCTGGAAGTAGGCTGTTGTTTGGTATCATATCAAAACCAAATAAACGTTAACACCCAATCGGTACAGACGTTGATGCATTTCCTCATAAATCCCAGGACCACTCTGTTCAAATTGCACCTCTTTTTGTTATTTCCTGTTATTCCCAGCATTACATGAAAACTGTCATTCAAATGACCCAATCTGACATAATAAAAAGTGCACATTATCCAATTGTGGAAGTGCATCATAAGAAGCCTTCGTTCAACTTATAAATCTTAACATTTTAGCTTTTTTGATGTTGTTGCACACTCCATGCTCTGCTAGCAGCAGCTGCTTTTATTGATTTGTTCTCCTGCGAAGCTAATCAGGCCTTGTGTTTATGAGCCGGGGGGCAAACAGACACTTAGAGCGCCCCAGAGACGGCAGTTTAGAGCCAACTTGTCCACAGTGAAAGCAAGAGATAAGATTTTATTACACCTCCCAAACTTTAAATAAAACTACAGCAGCATAAAAGCTGAAATGCAGCGGCACAAAGTCAGCTGACTTCATCTTCCCCAAAACATGACCAGCTGCCTGTGACACCCTGTACTCCTGTGCATACGCCTAGACACCAACAAGGGGCACATGAGCACAGAGAGCAGTTTGACAAATCACAAAAGAAAATAAAGAAAATATTGATTGAAGTAAAAAAGAACTACAGTATTATTTAAACATAATATATATATTGTATAAATTGTAGCAATTTAATAATGCTAATAACTTCCCATATTAAGTCATTCCCCCAGCCTGCATGTGTTTCTGTTACAGCCAATAATCAGTCTTAATGAGTCATTTCATAAGTATTTATTTTTAAATGGACTGGTTAACAATGAGAGGACATTATTTGCCAAAAGAAGCTAAAAGACATAATGATCTAATGAAGTGATCTATTGTCTTCTGTTTTAAGGTATCGCCAGTAGTTAAGAATTGATCATGTAATTGCACCAGGAAGAAGTGGAGATACATATAGCCCACAAACTCATTTTAAATGATAACTCAACGTGTATTGCACATCAACTATGTTGGGGAACTTGTGAGAATCTGACATTTCTAATAGTTACACCCTGCCTTTAAATACGCTCAACTCGCAAACTCCACAGCCCCAGTTTGCTGCACATTCTTTCTGGTCACATCCAAACCCTCCAAAGTCATATTAGAGCTACCTTGATCAAATATAATCATTAGGATTATTCCCTCAGACATAGCACGTCCAGAGAAGACATTATACTCTGAAAACACTGAAAAGTTGCATTTAATGAAATGTGTTGTGTCAACAGATTAAAATACCCTCCCATCATTTCACAAAGCAGTTTAAAAGTAATCAAATACAAAGCAAATACTAACATATTCAACGTGACACGTGAAAAGTCATCATTGTATTGATGTCTGTCATACATAGCTCTCTGGTTGTAAAGTTGTTTATAAGACATCTGGTCATATTTGTGTCCCTAGATACCATCTCATGTGTGGTGAGTGTGGGCTGAGGGGGGGGGGGGGGGGGGGTCACCCGGTCGACTGAGAATTCGTCTCAGTCGACCGGGAGGAGAGCTAGCATTGAGAGTTTGCACAACGTGATTGATGCATTTGTTTTTACTGGAGGCTGCAACCTGCCAACTCAATTGTTTCATTGCCATCAAACAAACAGAGGAGAGCAACACAATGAAGTGTGCGGAGTGACTGATCCCGGAATGCTCCCTCCCCAGGTCTCATCGCTGGTTAAACATTAACTCAGTGATGGTGGAGCAGTGTGGATGGGCTGTGATAACAGGCAGCATTCAAACGGCATAAGCATTCCCAACACATCCCAGCAACGGCAAACACACACACACACACACACACATCAAATCAAAGCATTAGGAAATAGGAACATTATGAAAACTAGACCAACGTGCATTCGTTTATTATTATTACCTGTCGTTATCTGCACCGGTTTTCTGTGTCCTTGTAAAACATCATCAGTCACTGCCCAAGTCAAAGTTCACATTTACCTGCTACGGTCCAAATCACAAAGAGACATTTCACCCTGATGATGGTAGAAGAGAATTAAGGAACATGAATGAACATGAATATGTGTGTGCCACATTCTCAAGCCATCCAATATGTGTCATAATATTTCGGATGTCAGGACCAATGGTGGACCAACCTACAAAGTGGCGGTACCATATCTACAACCTAGCCGTTAGCATCGCTAATGACAAACCTGCATTTCATACTGAAAAACTGAAACAATGACTTTAATGAAATGCAACACATTTCACATAACTGTATTAGGTTAGTAGAAAGCAATCTTTTTGTTAAAACTTAATATTATTGCTTGTAACTAACCTAATACAGTTATGTGAAATCTGTTGACATAATACATTTAATTAAATTAAAGTTCGGAAAAAAAAAAAAATAGATAATAATAATAATAACTAAATAAATGAATAAATAAATAAATCCGGATAAAATCATACAGATTATAAATTGTACATAACATATATTAAGTGATGTTCTGTCCAGATCACTTCATCAAAGGTTGGGAAATCGCGGATTCCAAAAGACGAAACAGTGTCAAATGAATATCGATGAATGTTCTCCCTTCCTTTGTGATGCTACTATGATACTGGTGTGATGGGATCAGGCCTGGTCCTCACTGAACCTGAAGCTGAACATCCTTTCGATGATGATTGGATCCACTTGAAAAGGGATCACGACCTAATCTTAGCGTCTGTCATGAAGTTTCATTGTTTCAGTTTTGTCTCTACACGTTTCGTATTCCTCAATATTTAGTCAAATAATCAGAATGATTGGAAAATGAGATGATATACATATGACAAACCTGAAGGCCATAATTCATTGTAGCCCCTTTAATCTTTAATGGTAAACAGACAGGATCTCTGGTGTCAAAGACACTTTGTACAACTAAAATGTACCCTAACCTCCTTCCCAGGCTGCTTCCTGAGAGCTTTACACTACAACACCTCCTCCTTTGTTTCTAAGATACAACCGTGATTATTCACAACCAATACTTTTTATTTTAAGATGAAACTGCCCCTGTTTAAACTGCGTCATCTTGTTGCCCCCTGTCATCAATATTCCCATAATCATTGAACAATTATCAAATCAATGATTAATGAGAATTGTTACCAAACGAATGTGTTTAATTTACTCTGTGAAATTGTATTTGTATCAGTGCAAACCCACAATACAACATTCAAAATGGTATTTTAACACAAGTGTTGCACTTCAATTTTACAATTCCAATGTAATAGTTCAGCCCTAGAGGGATCACCTCAGACTAAACCGCTGAGAACAACTTCAGTGGAGGATGCTGAGCCTCAGGCTGCTTGTGAGAGAAAGAAATGTGACGTTGTGCCTGTGAAGAACATATCTCACATACAATGCAGGGCTTCAGTCAGCTGGGTCCTGGTGACGACTTCCTGCTTCAGCCGGTGTGACTTCCTCTGCCCTAACAAGTGACTGACTGACACTTCCAGGCCATTTCCTCCATCAGATAGTGGATCAGATACTCCAATACGCACAAAGGTGAAGACCCTGTCTGCTCACTCTGTCTTGGTTTCAGGATCAACAAAGGATTGTTTTGATCAATTACAACAGCAACAACAGGCTACACATAAAGGGATTATCTGTTTACAATAAGATGTTGACAATAATCTGTTTTGGTGTTATGTTCAAAACACTAATCGGATTAGAGAGGAGAGTTTAAGATTAAAGCTCTGATATGTCAAAATCAGGTTTAGAGAAAAAAACATAAAGATTATACATTGTATACATAAAATATAGTAAGTGATATTGTGGTTTAAAAATGGTGTCCAGACTACATTCATTATTCAGGGACAGAGTCAAAAAAACTATTCAGTGGCCATTGAATATACTACATACTGTTTCTTATTTCTGTTTAAAGTGAGTATGAACTGTGATAGAACCTAAAATACTTTGTTTTGGATCCATAAAGGTTTGAAGTGTAATAAGAACAGGAAGGAACTTCACTGAAAATACTGAAATGTTGAAAAAAACCGAACAAGTGTAGATGACGTGGATTTTCTCCGTTGTGTTCTGAGGATGCTCTCAACCTGCAGCTTTGACTCTGTTCTCTCTACTGCCAGTGTGTGTGTGTGTGTGTGTGTGTGTGTGTGTGTGTGTGTGTGTGTGTGTGTGTGTGTGTGTGTGTGTGTGTGTGTGTGTGTGTGTGTGTGTGTGTCTTCTCCCTCAGGCTCTCAGTACTCTGCATTGCATACTGAAACACTGAAACAATGACTTTAATGAAATGCAACACATTTCACATAACTGTATTAGGTTAGTAGAAAGCCATCTTTTTGTTAAAACTTAATATTATTGCTTGTAACTAACCTAACACAGTTATGTGAAATCTGTTGACATAATACATTTAATTAAAGTCAACAAAAAATAATATGTTTGTGGGTCAATAAATACAATAAATAGAGAATTTCTTAAATACCACAAAAAACCATGTTTTACCAAGCTCTCTAATCTATCAAATAGTTTAGTTTACCATAAATACAGATTCAAGGTTGTATTGTCAGATGCACAACAGTTACAGCACAACTTAACATACAAAGAAAAATACATTTCACCATAGACATACTGGTGCAATTACAGTTCGGAAAAAAAAAAATAGATAATAATAATAATAACTAAATAAATGAATAAATAAATAAATCCGGATAAAATCATACAGATTATAAATTGTACATAACATATATTAAGTGATGTTCTGTCCAGATCACTTCATCAAAGGTTGGGAAATCGCGGATTCCAAAAGACGAAACAGTGTCAAATGAATATCGATGAATGTTCTCCCTTCCTTTGTGATGCTACTATGATACTGGTGTGATGGGATCAGGCCTGGTCCTCACTGAACCTGAAGCTGAACATCCTTTCGATGATGATTGGATCCACTTGAAAAGGGATCACGACCTAATCTTAGCGTCTGTCATGAAGTTTCATTGTTTTCAGTTTTGTCTGTACACGTTTTGTATTCCTCAATATTTAGTCAAATAATCAGAATGATTGGAAAATGACATGATATACATATGGTAGTTTCTTTATTTGAGCTAAACTAATATCCTATGATCAGCATCATCATTAGAAGGCATTCCTTGTCTTGTTTCTTTTTCACAGGATTCCCAACAGTGAGTCAGGTAACAATCTTAATCAAATATTTGCCTATTCAAGCAGAAAAACATGAATCTGCTGTTTATCATTGTTTTCTGACCCCGCTCACCCCCACCCCAACCTGCTCGCAGGCATTGGATTCAGACTAGCTAACAGTACAGCTCCCCCCACTGCTGCTCCAGCATACAGCACTCAGTGAGCTCTGTGTTTAGTGATGGAGGAACGACTGTCCTAACCATGGGGAGCAGGAACACGGATACCCTGCAGTTCACAGAATAGACTGGAACAAATTGCACCTGTTTATGAGACCAATATATGATTGGTTGGGGATTCCATTGATTGATCATTTATTAAAAATGATTAAAACAAACAAGTCAATAATGTCGCTTTAAGATGAAGGGTTTTTTATAACCAATTGTGGTCATTTTTCATGTTTCAGACCAATAGAATACATGCTATAATACTCGCTGAGTTTTGATCTTACAACCCAAGATAACTAGGTAATGTCAAAATGGAAGTATAACCACATATAAATGCGAAAGAGGTCAGCTAGTTCTAAGTCACTGATAGGTTCACCCAGCCTGGTATACACGTTTAATATATGTTCTTTGAATTACTTAAATCCAGCGCACAACATAAGATTATTTTAAAGTAGCTTTCTCAAACATTAACTTAAGTGAGGGTAATCTTCAATAGTATACTGATGATCTTTGAGTTCGGTATTGATGGTGGACATTGTAATAGACAGTGTTTCAAATATTTCATGGACCACATATACAATTATTTGATTAATAATAATTAATAACACAGTAGCAATTTCAATACATACAAGTCAAAGTCCCAGATGAAAACTGTTTTGATCTCCAAAAAAGTATTACATTTAAGTTCCAATAATGAGGATTTGCACCCATTTACATGCAAGCATTTTAATATTGTAGTCAGCCAGGGTGGTGCTAATTTTACATACTCAATGCACAATATACACAATGTATCGTAATACTATTCAACCCTTAGATGCATAAGTGGGTCTTTTTTGACCCGGTGAGGTGGTTTTCTTGAAGTATCTTTGTAATTACATTTTCTTATCATTTCATATTCCAGCTATTCCTCAAAAAAAAGGTTTTGGATATCATGCCATTCTAATTTTTTATTTAGATTTTAAGAAATTGTAGTTTTTGTATTACTACCCCAAGCTTCCATAAGTGGGTCAAAACATTTTCAAAATGTAAAAAAAAATTCAAAAATTCTAAATAGTGAAAAATTTAATATTAAATATTTCTAGTGTGAACCAAAATATAATACTAAATATTATACAAGTGATTTTTCTTAACCAAAATGACAAAAATGGCATAAAAACACATATTATTCTAATACGGGTCCTTTTTGACCCACTTATGGAAGAGAGTAGGGTCCAGTCACTCTAAGGGCATCTAAGGACTAGCTTCCAAATAAATGTCCCTTTAAAATATAGGGAAGTATGTGGCACATTAATATTCTAGTAAAGTTAGAGGTACTCAATGCAATATTCATCCACCACATTTCAAAATATACAAAGTATTTTCAGATACTAATTAGAATTAGGTTTATTCTCAAACCTCATGTCTGAGGGTCAGTGTGTACTGTCTGTGTCTGTGAGGGTCAGTGTGTACTGTCTGTGTCTGTGAGGGTCAGTGTGTACTGTCTGTGTCTGTGAGGGTCAGTGTGTACTGTCTGTGTCTGTGAGGGTCAGTGTGTACTGTCTGTGTCTGTGAGGGTCAGTGTGTACTGTCTGTGTCTGTGAGGGTCAGTGTGTACTGTCTGTGTCTGTGAGGGTCAGTGTGTACTGTCTGTGTCTGTGAGGGTCAGTGTGTACTGTCTGTGTCTGTGAGGGTCAGTGTGTACTGTCTGTGTCTGTGTCTGTGAGGGTCAGTGTGTACTGTCTGTGTCTGTGAGGGTCAGTGTGTACTGTCTGTGAGGGTCAGTGTGTACTGTCTGTGTCTGTGAGGGTCAGTGTGTACTGTCTGTGTCTGTGAGGGTCAGTGTGTACTGTCTGTGTCTGTGAGGGTCAGTGTGTACTGTCTGTGTCTGTGAGGGGCAGTGTGTACTGTCTGTGTCTGTGAGGGTCAGTATGTACTGTCTGTGTCTGTGAGGGTCAGTGTGTACTGTCTGTGTCTGTGAGGGTCAGTGTGTACTGTCTGTGTCTGTGAGGGTCAGTGTGTTGGTTAGTTTCAGTGCTCTGTATTTAAAGGGATTCTGCAGAGCTGCTTCACTGACAGCTCTCACAGGAATCACCTCGACAGGGTGGCACCCTGCCCCCCCCCTCCTCCCCCACCCAGCAAAGGGCCTGTTTTGGGCAACTTCTTTATTGCCTTGCAAATACCCGGCACTCACATAGAGGGTAATATGCAGCAAAATAAAGAGGAGCGAAACTCAAGCTCTAGGGTATGTGAAACTATTGTCAGGCACAGACAATGGAAAACCAACATTGGCTGGAAGGGGAAATTTGAGTCTCCAATCTGTTCGACTTTATGTGCTGATAAGAGACGGGGCTCTGCTGGCGCTTTAGCCACCCCAGAATACAGTAAACACAAACTGTGAGCCAGAGTAGGTCATTGAGAGTCTTCCCTGCCTCGGGCTTAACATGACACTTAAGTACTACTACAAGGAGAGAAAGAAAAGGCAAGGCTGCACACATTACAAACTGCCTCTATTCTCCACTCCCAGGCTGAAATGTCAGAGCCATTCTTTCAGTGAGGAGAGAAGGGGTGGGGTGGAGGTGGGCCAGACAAAAGGCTGGGGATTCTATGGTGATTTGTTGCATTTTCATTATAACTACTTTGATTGTGCCGGGGAGGTAATCATGGATCTAAACAGGGCCTGAAAGTAACTGTTTTCCAAGTGTGTAACCTGAAGCGCTCACTCTCTCCCCCGCCTCCACAAACGAAGCTGTGTTTCCTGCATGATAATCCCACCTGCTGACAAATCAAAGACAGTTTCAAACATACACTTAGAGCCTTAAAAGGAATCAATCCCAACAGTGCAGGAAACAAGGACAACAGGGGGAGTCAAAAGGACACAAGAGGGAAAGGATGAAAAGAGCTATTTCCTGTGTGCGCTTCATTTATTGACATTTATCGAATAAGATGACCAGCTGAGACAGGTCACATCAAATGATTTACATGACACAGGAGCTAATAATGCAACAAATGTTAAATATTAAATCAGCTCTCTTGGATTATTCATTCTCTGTACTGCCGGTTTCTCGCTGCTGTCATCTACATATTACAGGAGCTTTTGATTATAATTGTTATTTACAGTATTTGAGTCTGCGGTGACCTACGAGTGTTCACAGTGTGAGGTGGCCATGAAAGCAGAAGTGGTTCAGATCTCCATCATCACTCTCCTTGATATAAGTGTTATAATTCCTCCATTAGCAGAACTGTACAAATCTCACAATACCATTGATTGATATGCTGGAGGATATTCTTTTAATAACCACACAGTCTTACTTTAAGCAAACCCAGGTAAGAAGCATTAACATGCCTTTACTGTATGTGTCACTGTTAACTTTTCAAGTCAGACTACACACAGAACAGCTTTGACAAAAATGTTAACCTACATGAGAAATAAATTAATTCAAGCAAGTCTCAGCTCTCTGAATGCTGATAATACGCTAAATTGATTTTCTTTACAGTGTTAATTGTATTACTATTCTGTAATAAATGTGGTGCAGTTTTTTTAACGTTGACTTTAATTAAATGTATCTTGTCAACAATATTTCACATAACTGTATTAGGTTAGTTGAAAGCAATAATATTAAATTGAACCTCATATTTTTTATTTAAACTTAATATTAATGCGTTCAACATACTAATACTGTTATGTGAAATCAGTTGACATAATACATTTAATTAAAGTCAACGTTTCGGTGTATTTCACTCTCTCCAGTGTGGCTCTTTCTCTCCCGACCTCCTGAGGCTGGTATAAAGGTTCTGCTATATTCTGGTAGCGTGTCATACATTGTACACGATCACAACAAATAGAACGTGCACAAAGAGAAAGAGCAGAGGGAGGGGATATTTGAACCGAGACGGGGCTTGTCATGCTATTGGACTAGGTCCATTTCAGCCAGATAACAATGCCAGGTCGGGAGACATTTTGCCTGTCAGGCCACTTAGGCTGAGCAGACAAAGAGGTGAAACAAATCCTGCAGAGGCTACAAAGCTGCAATCCCTCCCTCAGACAGCCGGCCTCCTCCCTCCGCTCTCCGCTGGCAGCCGCCACTAGATTAAATAGCTGCTGTTAATTATACCTGGATTGTGAGGCGTTCAGGCCCCGTGGTTAGCAGCTATCCATCAACCCCCCACCATTATTCAGAGGGCTGGATCAGCCTGCATGGTGGACAGTAGTATATGCACTGGACAAAACGAGCCACTAAATAAAGCTGTGAGTTTAACTGTGTCTTTGTATCATGTGGTTGCACATTTTGTTTTGGAAATTGCCGTTATTAGTGTTACAAAGACATACAAATAGCTCAACAGTTATACACTGAATGAACTTTTAACTGTACATGTACAATACTGTACTGTGTGTGTGTGTGTCCCGGACGAGGGCCATGTGTTACGCCCCACCTTTAAAATGGCCCTATGGGGCTAACACAATTCCACCACTGACCCAAATAGAACACGAAAGACACCTTTAAAATCATCAAATCCATAGGATTTATTATAACAACACATCAAAGGTTTAATTATCCATCCTAGGATGAGAGGCAGAACCACGGCAGAACCACAGCAGTCCCCACACCAGAGGCCTCCCTCTTCTGCTGCTGCACTGGAGCTTTTAAGCACTTCGTTCCCCAGGTGAACCTCGTCTGAACCTCATTACAGCAATGCAGCACACCTGGGGAGAGGAACCAAAGGGAAAGAGAAACAGGGAATACATACAGCCGGCCGTAACAGTGTGTGTGTGTGTGTGTGTGTGTGTGTGTGTGTGTGTGTGTGTGTGTGTGTGTGTGTGTGTGTGTGTGTGTGTGTGTGTGGTGTGTGTGTGTGTGTGTGTGTGTGTGTCCTAGCATTACTATACTTGTGGGGACCTAAATCTGTTTACACAGTCACGTGTGGGGACTCGCCTCCCTTATGGGGACAAATTGGAGGTCCCCATGAGGGGGATCATTAATTTTAGGGTGAAGACTTGGTTAGGTTTGGGGTTAGGGTTAGGGTAAGGTTAAGGGTTAGGGTTAGGGTTAGGCATGTGTTGGTTATTGTTAAGGTTAGGATAAGTCTCCAGGAAATGCATGTAAGTCAATGTAATGTCCCCTGAAGTGATGTATACATGGTATGTGTGTGTGTGTGTGTGTGTGTGTGTGTGTGTGTGTGTGTGTGTGTGTGTGTGTGTGTGTGTGTGTGTGTGTGTGTGTGTGTGTGTGTGTGTGTGTGTGTGTGTGTGTGTGTGTGTGTGTGTTGATGGAGCTCTTGAACAGTTTCTCCTGCTCTGGCGTGTCCTCTTGTTCCAGCTGTAGATATTGTTTGTTACATCAAAAAACAGAACCTGCCTTGTGGCTTTAATGTGAAGCATGGGGTGTAACAATAAGATGATAATATGACAAAGCTCGCCCCTCAAACACTGCACTCGTTAAAAGAACAACAGGAATGGAAAAAAAATGCAATACCTTTTATTTCCAAGCTCTCAGAGTTGGTTGGCACTCTCGTGATTGAGGCTGGGCTCTGTTTAATTAATTTCAGGCTTGATGGAATGAGTGGGGCTTACGCCTCTGGCACCGGGCTGACACACCGGCCCTTTAAGCCTCAAACTCATTGCCATAATGTGCTGGAGGAAAACCCTGCAGAGAGGAGGAACCCGCAGGCCCTCGATCTTATCACTGCCACGGCCACTCCTTCCTGATTTAGACCCCGTAAGGCGACACCGGTCTGTGGAGATGGGACTGTGGGTGTCTATGTTTTGTCATTGATTAATATGCAAAGTGTCAATTGATCTATACATGCACACAAAAAAAACACACACACACACACACCTCTGGTTTGACTCTTCCTCACAAGTCATCATCATTCTATGAAGTCTTAAAAACCCATGAGCCTGATCTTACAGAAGATGTATCTGAAGTAAGGGAGCTATTGTTCATATCCCAGAGGTTTATGAATGTCCTGAACCTAAATGATACAGCTTCACTTTTCTTTTCAGCAGTAGTGATCTGGCAAAAAAGTATAATTTCTAAATATATGCATCCCATAAGAACCAGACAAAAACAATGAATCGTATAACATACTATACATCAACATGGTCTTACATACCAGCTACACACAATATGAGAGCGTCATGCATCACGGCCAAAATAAACAACATGATCCTGAAATATATAGAGAATTCAGAAAAATAAAATAAATACAAAATATTTTTCAACTTTTGTTGTTTTGTCTGTTAATCTATCTGTCACATTTTAAATGATCAAGGAATTATTTGTTTGATATTTGCTTTGATTAAAATCCTGGCATTAATAGTTTTAATGAAATGAATGATAAGCTGCTTAGAGCTGTTAGGAAGGTGAACAGGTCATACATTCCTCTCTAATATCTATTTTATAGAGCTGTGAAAACATTGCCGTTAAACTACTGGATTTACAGTATTTAAGTTTCTCAGGAAAAACGACAATTTACAAGATTACATTTCAAAACATGATGATCATAAGCATTTTTGTATTCCTTTGCCTAACATTCCTTTTTGCTTTGCTGTTAGCCATTAGCTCTTAGCTCTGCTATGAGCTTTTAGCTCATGTCCATCCGTAGTCCCTCAGTGGATAGTCCGGATTTCAAGCTCTGCTTTAATAGTCGGTCTCTAGATTTCAGGAGATTCCTGCAGTGTTGATTCAGATTCAGTGAAACACCCACATATCTGTGCAATCTTCATTGCCTTAATACTTTCCAAAATAATTTACAATACCACGGTCATGGCAAGTGATTTCACTCCTGAGAACAACTTATTTCGCAAATGACAATACAGTTGATACAGATAGAAGCAAGTTCAAGCTCAAAAAATGTTGTGAAATCTAAATATGGTGGAAAGTTCCAAGTCAAAACGTGTCAAAGAGATATGAGTGTGTGGACAGGCCATGTGTGTACAATGCATTTCAGAAGTATCAAAGCAATACTACTGTGACATATTTTCTTTTACCTTTAATGTGTCTTCACTTTCCAGCGTCTGATCACTCTGCATCACTGGCTTTTTGAGGGAAGCTGTTTTGAACAAAATATTAATATGAAGCAGACGCTCCGCTTTGTTTAAAGTGATAAAACGAGATGGATAGTTGTGGATGGCAGAAATGTGGAGAAAATAATATAAATATGCATTCCATTATATTTGGGAGAATTGAATTCAGGGCAAATAATTTGAGAGATGAGCCACCGCTGAAACGATGGTCTTAATGGACAGGTGTCCACTTAAAATCTCTGGCAAAGCTAAGACTAATGGATTGCTTTATATGCAGCACATTCAGAGAATGGAAAAGGGATTGGGAGAGCTTAAGCGCTTGAAGCACCCTGCATGCACAGATCTCTGCATAAATACACTGCTTTAATTTCCACAACTCGTGCGTTTGTCGGATGTAACCTTTTTCCAGCAGTGTTTCAGGACAATGGAAATGAACCTGACTGTCACACAGACCAGAGGGAAACACACCGTGGCATGATGAAGACCAGTACATGTGATCTATTAAATGGGTTTTCAATGTTTTTGTTTATTTTTCCCTGCTGAATTAATACCAAACTGTTGCCTGGTTGCATTGTGAAGGCCTATGTTTGTAGCTTGCTATACATGATGCTCACATATTACATACACAAGGATCTCTTGAAAAACCTAAAGGACAATATCAGTGTTTCAAATGTTAATTTCATTCTTTTTTCAAATAACTACTGGCAAATTCATTTCCGCCTTTCAAATATTGTTCACACTTACCATACCGCTGTTGTCTACTGGATTCCAGGTAGTATGTAAAATATAATAAGGCAGTGCTGATCTTATTAAAAGATAAAACCTAAACACAAAAATGCACCATGCATTTAAGTGTCAGATTCACTGCCAGAATAATATAACGGCTTGAAAGTAAATCTTATTCTTCCACATTTTAATGTTAAGAGAATATGAATAATGGAAAGATTCCAGATGTATCTGCTCTAATCGGGAAGCCATAGCGTTCTAGAGGACCATAAGTAACGATATGCCTCTCCACACTGCCCTTATACAGTGAAGAGAGCATGTCTGCACTCCAGCCCGCTGTTGCAGGGGGACGCACACTATAGGATTAAGTAGCAGCTTTATTGGGTCTCTTCTCACTCTCATAATGTCAGTTGCAGGTCTGAGGGGGGGGCTGATGATCTGAATCAGTAGTCCTCTGAGCAGTCCCCATATAACTGACTTGATGTACCCTTCACAGCGTGCTCACACCTGCAGTATGTATGCACGGACATGGAGGCAGGCTGCTAACTGCTACGACTGCTTCTCCAACGCTTCTCATCTGTATGACTTGCACATATAAAACAACATCTCACTACTCATGTACTAAATATACATTTTATTACAACCACCAACATTAAATTAAATTAAATCCAGTTATCTCATGGTGTCATCTAGTGGTCGTGTTGTCTAACTGCAAACAAATGTAATTTAAATAGAGTTAAAGAGTTGGTAACTAAAGTGAAGAAGGGTAAAAAGTTCAGTTATCATGCTCCACCTCCTGACCCTGTGTTACTGCATGCTGAGTGGTGCCACTTCCTGTGTGTGCAGTGTGCAGCCTTGTGCAAGTGGAGGCATGACACATGCAACAACACTTAAATACATCGATATCAGTTCAGCTTTAAAAGTGATGGTTTCAAGGTTTCAAGAGGTTTTATTGTCATCTGCACAGTAGCTACAGGGCAATGACATCTTAAGTCCCAAGCTCCTCCAACAATGCAACATATTATAGGCCATAAGACAAAATAGTGCCACATGCTGTCACTCAACCGGCATATCTTTGATATACTTAAAAAGAATAAGCATGGAATCTTAATGTTGTTGTTTTGTTTGTTTTTAAGTTTGAAAACGGGGTTGCCCCAAATTGTTGACTACTAAATCTAAGGAGCCTAATTTGACTGTCGATCTCAAATCCGCTCTGGTCCATGGAAATGTGGGGGTTATGAAACAGAGGATTACTGTATTCGTGCCATATGTCTGATTTTACATATAATTGCTTTGTTTATTAATCATGACAATTCACCATTTTTGTATGTGACCTATACATGAAACTGTTAATACAAATATTTAAAAAACGAATTTGCATGAAATCAACCTACTTAGTGTCCCTTAATAATTCACCATGTAGGACTGTTCTCTTTCAAATCACCAAGAGCATGTTCTGTCTGTCAATGTCCTCATTCTGATATAGTACTACAGACAGCACTTACCTTACACGAAACAAATAACAAAGAGCACAAATCAATGAGCAAAAAGATCCCATTTTAATGTTTTATTTATTTAGATTATTAAGGTGCTATCAGAGTTCCCGTTAGCCGGTAATTACCGGACTACGACCGGTAAAATATGCTGAAGACCGGCAAATCTAAATCTCTCCGGTCAAAGTGTCCGTTTAAAATCATTTCCGTTTAGCGCAATACCGCATCAGTTGCGCAACTTGCGCCATTTATGTGACAGACAAAAGAGTATGTGACAGACAAGAATAGTCAATTCTAATGTCTAACACTTAATAGGCGCATTCACACCGCAGTACTTTTCCCACAAAGGTTCATGAGAACTCTTTAGTTCTCATGAACTAAGTACAGATCGCGTTCACACCGGAATAAGTCCCTGGGGGAGGATTAGGCAAATGAAGCCGCTGACGTCACTTCTTCTTCTGCTTTGGGTTTACTGGCAGGCCGCAAACCACTTCACGGCGTATACTGCCGCCCAAAGTCCCAGGCCGGAAGTCCCCGGAGTTGGGGACTGGCTTCAGTAGAAGCTGCTGAAGCCTTCCGAGTAAATCGCCGACACCTCCTCATCTCCACCGCTCCCATGTTTTATTTTGTGTTGCCATAAGTTAGTCTCTCTGCATTTCTGCGCTGGGCTAATGCTAATGCTAATAATGCTAATGGAAGGATAATCAAATGGCGGCTTCACAAAACTTTTTGGGAGTTTTACGGGGCGTGGTTTGCAATCCGCCCAGCCAATCAGAAATATAGCTCTTTTCTCACAAAAGAGCCGCTCGAAAGTCCCTGCTCTCTAGCAGGGACTTTCGAGGGGGTAAAAAGGTTCTCATGAACTAATTTTAGTACTGGCTCTTTTTGGTGTGAACGCGATAAAATAGTTCTCATGAACTAAGTTCGCATGAACATTTGTGGGAAAAGTACCGCAGTGTGAATGCGCCTAATGTGGAGAAAGAGATGTCCTGTATGGGTTGATTGTGCGTTGATCTGTTGGTAATGCCTCGGGGTTCCGGTGGGCATGTAAACAAATGCATAATGCTGTGCTATACTTTGTGGCCTCACCCGGTTGCATAGCGACGCTTATTGTTTAGGTGTCTTTTATTAAGCAGGTAGTCATATCATTAGCTAGAACTAGCTAGATCTGATCGATATGG
Source organism: Harpagifer antarcticus (assembly GCA_902827135.1). Lineage (NCBI taxonomy): Eukaryota > Metazoa > Chordata > Actinopteri > Perciformes > Harpagiferidae > Harpagifer > Harpagifer antarcticus. The sequence goes on along the minus strand of CADEHL010000883.1, from coordinate 3,324,008 downwards.
ACATAAACGCGAGTTAAGTCTAATCTGACGGGAGAGAGAGATCAGCTGCTGCTGACGAGTGGACATGCAGCTCTGCATGATCAGCGGTGAGCCGACAAAACACACACTTCAGGTTAGAATATCACACGTAGCTATTTTAATGACCTCTCAAACTACCTAAACTAGTTATAGATATGTTTAGTTTTACTGTCGGGTCACTCATTACTGATCCGCGAGCTGCATGATACTGACGGGCTGTCAGGAGAGGGAGAGAGCGCTCCGTTTATTATTCACGCGTGTTATTGTAAAATTACTGTACACTTTTGAATAATGTAGTTAATCTACTATAATTAGCCTAGTTTAATATTGAATCATATCAATTTGTTTTAAAGCTCAATAAATAACAAAGAAGACCTTTGACCGGCAATCTTCTCATTTTGTCCGGAAGATTTAAACTTTAACCTGTTAAGCCCCAAGGTCCCCGCCGGCGGGGACCCCGTTTTTTTTTTCACGACACTGTGTCTCAGGGCATTTTAATATTTAAAATCCTATTAATGTGTTATACCAGATTAACGAGAAGAATCTCAGCTAACTGACGATACGAACCATTTTTACTGAAACAAAACACAAGTCTCACAAGAAGCGTTAGCATTAGCCCTTAGCTAAAACGGGCAGATGCTACTTCCAGTGCTAACTAGCAAAAACGATCTTTAAAACTTAATATTTTCTGCACAAACTACATATCATCTGGAAAGCTGATACTCCACAGATTATTTTGTTATAAGTATCATCCCTGTAGGACACAAACTCACTGAGCTAGCAGCCAGAACAGAGAAGAAAAAAAACAACAATTTTTTAAAACATAACAATAATTATGTCTTACCGTTGCTGTTTTGTGATCAAAGCTCGTGTTCAAGGGAATAAAAACGCTCCTCAAGGTTAATCCAATGTCTCTTAGTCACTTTAGAATTGTTCCTGATAATCTATCATTACATTCATGGCAGCAGAGTAGGTATAAAGTTTCGCAGTCCCAAGCTAATGCTGTCTCACATGCTGTTTACGCAAACCTCTCTCTACTTGACGTAAGTGTTTAGCGGGACTTACTAACTGTCACTCGATTCTATTGGCTCTAACGGTTCAGAAAAGGTGTCAATCACCCAAATCGACCAATGGGTTCCAAAGATATGATCCTGCGTAGTATAAACTACGCCTGCTCCGCCTCCATTACGCATTACGCAGCAGGCTCCACAGAGCACTGCACCGCAGCAGGAGCCACAACAGAGCACACGCAGCAGGACAGCACCACAGCACCACAGCACGCAGCGACGATAGCAGGTAACAGGTAACAGAGCACATTTCAAGGACGTTGATTTCTTTGCTTTTAGATATTTTTCTTGTGTATCCTCTTTCCATTTTAGCAAATAATGGCAGCCAGAAGGGAGAGCTTCACCACCGAGCTGGTGCTAGAGATGCTAGCTGACGATAGTGGAGCTATGATCATACCAGATGACTCTTCTTCGGATGATGAAGATCTCCTCCAGCCAGACCTGGATCCAGACAGTAGTGACTCGGATGTTGAACTTCCACCACGGGAAAGGTATGTAATCTCTCCGTTTTTATATATTACTTATGTGTTTGGTGGAACTGCGTCACAGTGCTAGCTTAGCCAAGAAGCTACAGGAATGATGCTAAATGCTAAATGATGCTAAATGCTAAATAGTGTTACTTGTCTTTTTGGAGTTACATTTTCTAAATGAATGGCCAGTGAATGAATATACATGGGTTTACTTATTTATTTGGTGTAATATTATTCATTTATAGTCCAATATTATCCTTTTTATATATTACTTTTGTGTTTGGTAAAACTGCATCACAGTGTTAGCTTAGCCAAGAAGCTACAAAAAATGATTAGGCAAAATGCTAAATAGTGTTACTTGTCTTTTTGGAGTTACATTTTCTAAATGAATGGCCAGTGAATGAATATACATGTGTTTACTTATTTATTTGGTGTAATATTATTCATTTATAGTCCAATATTATCCTATAAGTTTAAGCCAGTGAATTAATCTAATCTCTTTGTTTTTCCACATGTGTTAGATGAGGAGTGACCCCAGCAGGACAAAGACACACACCCAGAAGACTTTCAGGGAGCAGCTTGCTGCAGAATTGTTGGAGTTTGCTGAAGGGCCTGCACCACCACCCCCCTCCTCCACCACCACTCACATGCATGCCCGAGTATTATGGGGAAGATGCCACCAAGGTCAGGAAGAACTGCAGGAGGTGCCTAGATGCTGGACTCAAAAGGGTGAAGACACCCGTGTACTGCAGGAAGTGCCAGGTCCCTCTGTGCTTCACTACCAAAAAGAACTGTTTCAGGGAGTGGCACGACCTAAATACTGGAACATTCAGGTAGGTATAAAGTTCAGGTAGGTATAACGTTTGCGAGTGTTTATTTAAAAAATGTTATATACCTAGTGTGATTTTATTGTATAGTACGTTGGTAAAATGTTTGTTTTTACATGCCTATAGTGTTGGTAAAATGTTTGAAATAAATCTGCCCCAGTTGGAGTCAAATGTTACCTATGTTTCCGTTTTTTTTTATTGTGCAAGTACACCTACACACACTGACCTACAGTGTAGTTTTATTGTATAGTGTGTTGGTACAGTTACATACACACACACACAGCTACACTTACACATACCCACACAGCTACACTTGCACACCTACACTTACACATACATACCCACACACACACCTACACTTACACACACATCTACACACACTCCCACACAAACAAATATTTAAAAAATATATATTTAAAAAAAATATGTATTTATTTTTTAAATATTTTTTTGTTTTGTTTTGGGTGGAATGAATACCTATAGTGATGATTGAATGTAATACAATGATTTTTATAGTCTGGTACCTGAAAAAGGTCAAATGGCACTGATGGAACCAAATGTGCCCAAATGTGCCCAAAGCTTATTCCGCCTGGACTTTATTTTCATAAACCTCTCTAAAAAGGTCAAATGTCACTTGTTTTGCCTCAATCTTGATACAGGGTACTTATTATATGTTATACTTTGGATTCCTAAAGCTTTTAGGCTACTAACCCATCATTCAAGGGTGGTCTTCACTATATGTAATGGGTTTTCTTTAGGCGGAGACAGGAATTTACATTTTTTTGCTATGTTCCATCTGAATTTACTCTGACACAGAAAAATCTATATTGATTCTGACACTTCTATATCCAACTCACAGATGTAACCTTGCTTTGATATCAAATATTATTCATATAAACCTTTTAGAAGTGAAGTTATAGTCATTTATTCTGGGAATGTCATTTTCGAGCCTGAAACCTGAAAAACAGGCTCGGGGTTTAACAGGTTAAGGACATGTTGACCGGTGAAAAAAGATTCTAACGGGAACTCTGGGTGCTATACTGATTTATATATGTTGTATGGGCTAAATATGTGTTCATTTGTTGACATTTCTATACAAGTGTCATGTCAATAGTCACTATGTAATGGTGTTGGTTCTAAACATGCCTTTAATGACTCCTAATCCTAATAATGTCAAACAGTTATCACACACAAACACACACACATACCATGTATACATCACTTCAGGGGACATTACATTGACTTACATGCATTTCCTGGAGACTTATCGTAACCTTAACCATAACCAACACATGCCTAACCCTAACCCTTAACCTTACCCTTACCCTTACCCTTACCCTAACCCTAACCCTAAACCTAACCAAGTCTTCACCCTAAAATTAATGATTCCCCTCATGGGGACCTCCAATTTGTCCCCATAAGGGAGGCGAGTCCCCACACGTGACTGTGTAAACAGATGTAGGTCCCCACACACACACACACTGAAACTAAACTGTTAATTGGAAGGTAAGAACTAAGAGGCTTTCAAGTGCAGACATTTATTTATTCCTCAGTGGTGGTAATTGTATCACAGATATTTCCTATTACCAGAGTTTTGTATCATGTCAGCTGAGCCAATAACAATCATGCTTTCCACAGACACCTAATCACATCCTAACAACAGAAACACATTTTCTTCATGCAGAGACTCAATCGGAAAAGTCTAAGCCATGCACACAAACATCAATAGATGGTCACTAAACACCAATAGAAATATCAGGGAAACAGCAGGGAAGCTCTATTTTCATGACTGCAAATAAGTGAATATAATTTCCCTCCTGCATTTGGCAAGGATAATGTTATTATATGTGAATCAATACTGTAGTGTGCTGCAGCAACAACAGAGATGCACATGGAAGCATTATCATAAGGAAAGCCCCTTGACCAATCTGATTAGCAGCCATTTGAGAGGGCTGTTCCCAGAAGGACCTGCTGTCACACTGACCCTGCTTAACCTCTTGATTTTCCGGGTTCAAGTCCAATTAACCTTTGGGTTGAAGCAAGAGTGTCACCAGCAGTGCAGTCGATAGAAGCCCAATAGTAATCATTTCATTTTCTGGTTCATCAAACAGGCCCGGGCCCCACCTCACTAATCTCAATCAAAGACACAGCCATTTATCATTGTAGACACTCCGGACTACAGTTTGACTACAGCAGCCTGGTTAGTTTGAGACGCCCATCTGTGCTGCTTTCACTCCACTGCTTTGACTTCCTATCGAGTGGTGCAGTAACGAGTCCTAAACCCAGATTTTTTTTTCCAAGTTAATGTATTTTTTGGTGAGGATTGGGTCAAATGCCTGAAATAAGATCTGTGATTAGCACGTGCCCACAATATTTTCTCCTTTTTCTAGAGGAGATTAAATAAGTCAGTAAACACCCCTTTGATGTATGTCTGAATAAAAATGGCGGTTGCAAACAAGTGACTAAATGAGACAACTAAACGTCATCAGGCCGAACATTAGCCGCCTCTAGCTTAGCGGTGGTGAGCTGAAGTCATGCAACCCGTAGTTATTTTATAGCCTACGTTAGCTTTTAACTTCAGGTCATTGCAATAACGCTTCAATAAATAAAAGTTGTGTTAGATTATCCTTCTGAACAAAATGTAGAAGTATCATAAGATTGTGCCTCCACCAGTGGTAGGCAACTATCACACTATCTGAATCACTGACTAACCTTTTAATATAGTTTTTTCACTAACATTATTTCTAATAATCTATATTCTCTTCATTTTATAGCTTTTCTCTGTGTTGCGCTCGGTTGCGCTGCGTCCAGTAATGGTTGTTACTGTTGGAGCTTTTATCCAATCATATTTAAGTCAGAATGTGTTGCTGGGTCAAATAAATCTGCATGAGGCCTTCAGAATCAACATTGTGGGCCATCTAGTTTAAAATAAATGTCAATGAAAATGTTGCATTGACCAATCAGATTTTGAGTTGGCGTCATCAGGGCCATCTAGCAGGTGTACGAGGACTTCAGCAGTTCACGTCCTTTGATTGGATTATCAGCGCTAGCAGACACTAGCATGTGTAGCGGTAGCGACTTGCTGGCACACAGCATCTGTAGCGTCCTTAGCAAACTGCAGAAGGTAAAATATTTGTGTTTCGATTTTAAAGCTGTTTTTTCAACCCACAATTTCTCCTCCACTGACAGCGGTTTGGTAAAGTTAGAAAGCCTGTCGCAGCCGGGGAAATAATTTGTCACCTCTTTCAATTCACTAACTACAGCTATCTTGCCAGAAATACGACTGGACAAACTGGACTTTCAGAATTAGCCTCCATGGTGATAGAACAGATCTTATTATTGGAACTGAAAACTCAGATAATCTGTACGACAGAGTAACTGAACTCTTCATGAGGAAAGAAAGGAGGATGGATTTTGTGTTCAAATAATCACATTTATTGGTGATTAAAGGCTATAATGACTTTTATTTAAATGTTTAAAATTGTTTTAAGTAAATATTGATGCTTCTGCTGGAGATGATGTATGTTGTCAGCTGTGGCTGCAGTGAAAGGAGACTTGTTGAATTGTGTTATCTGGGTTTCTTGGTTTAGTAATGGCATTCATTCTCGATACATTAGATACCTGTCTGTGAAGCAACGCCCTGTTCTACTGATTTCTGTATAATAATAATGGTTTCTATATCAATGACGTCATAATAATGGTATTAAGAGGTTGATAATTCAGGTAGGACACTACTGAAGGCCTAGGTGTGTAATGCACGGCCCGCTACTGCTTCCACCAAGCTAATGTTCTGTTATATTCCAAAATCCGATGGAAAATCTCATTTCTTCTAGATGATTGAGACCTTGGGATGCTAACTTCCGGGTGACCGGGTCAACCTACAAAAATACGTCATCACTGCACCACTATATAGGAAGAGTAGGCACTGGAAGTAAGCACCATTTCAATGTGGGAAAGGTATCATAGGTAAGGGTTTACAAACTGACAAATAACTAGATAATACCTGTATCTCCACCTGGGGGGGCATTGTGTTATTGATAGGATTGTATGCCCTTGTAACATATTCCAGTCCACCTCTTCATACTTTGGGTATCACCTCCAGATTCAACGTGTGCCTCTGTCAACCTGCTCTCTTCTCTTCACAGAGTTTCCATGGTAAATGTCAGCACTTGGCGACTCTCAACCCCAATGGGTCTGATATGCCAGACACACGATAGATTGATGACTCACCCCAGAGGTCAGCACAAATACACAAGTTGTAGGATCTAATTAGAGTCCCTCTGGGGAGCTGGATGAGTGGCAGATTAAAAACGGAGGAGACAGAGCAGGTTGGAGGGGGAATTAGAATCTCTTACATGTCCCCTTGTCTAATACTGTCGATTCCGTTTTTTATTAGGGCCCGAGCACGAGAGTGCTACGACCTAACCTAATGTTATTGTAGGAATTATTCTTCACTATTCTTCCTGTTCTTAGAACCCATTTTTGAGGGCCTTAGGACGCTTCGAAAGTTGTATAATTGTGCACAGACGCCAGGACCGGTGAACAATTTGACATGCTGGAGTCAATGGGTTCAAATTGTCCAATCTGCTCGCTAGCGCCACCTATGAAAATCCCATTTTGGAAAAAATGACATAGTCGCACCATAAATTCGAATGACCTGACATTCCTTTTTTAATTAGCATAATGTTCAAAACAGTGAAATATTCACCTAAATTTAAATTTTTGGTTTTTCGACACCACACTTAGTATACAGCATCTGTGGAGGGTCACACACATTACCCTAGGAAATGAGCAAGTTCAGTCGATAAATATGGCCACCATTAATCAAAATGTATTTGCAAAAAGGCGGGGCTTAGAAATAAATGCTCATAACTCATCAACAATGTATCAAAATATCAGATTTTGGTGGATAGGTTCAGTCTGTCTTGGGGAATAGGCACACCAAAGTATTTTCATGTTGGACTATATGGGGCACCAAAAACACCATTAATTTATAACTCACTTTGTTTTATTCATACTCTGGAGTTGAGTATGAACTGAGATTTAAAGTGTCGCAACGAATGACGAACGTGGGTGTGGCCTATACATTTTTTTTATTGCGATGTGCTAAAATGAGTTTCGGACGCAAAACTTGGAACACACATCACAGCCCACGTCTTTTTCAAGAATGTAAAAAACCAAAAACATAATTTTTTGTTAAAAGAGCTCTGTAATGGGTTCAAATTGTCCAACCTGCTCGCTAGCGCCACCTATGAAATGTGTGGTAGTCACATATAGTTGCTCTGGACTTCACAAATCTTGGCACAGACATTCCTCATGGAATTGCGGACATATTTGAAATGTGCTTTTAATAGCCCTGCCCCCCAGGAAGTTGGCCATATTGAAGAATGTTGAAGTTTTTCATGCATTTTAAGCACATTTTTGTGAACTCCTCCTAGGGAAATTATCGGAAAAATTCCAATCCAGGACAAGTTCAGCTCATTATTATTATTATTATTATTATTATTATTATTATTATTATTATTATTATTATTATTAAGTTCAGCTCATATCCAATATGATGGTAAATTGCAAAGAAAATAGTTGCTAGCTCAATCTTAAATAACAGTTTGCAGAGCTGTGCTTCGTTGACATAAGTCCAGCCATGCGTCATGCCTCTTTGGCTGAAATTGACTCCGGAGAATACATCAGTGTACCCTCGGTTATAGCTCCTCCAGAGACACTCCTCTCTCCTCTCTCCTCTCTCCTCTCTCCTCTCTCCTCTCTCCTCTCTCCTCTCTCCTCTAAATCAGTGTACCCTCGGTTACGGCTCCTCCAGACAGCCTCCTCGATAATCGATCCTCGACGAGCCTTTAGCGAAATTTGTTTTCCTTCGAGACTGCGCACTGACATCCGTTTCCGGGTCGCTGCCGGAGGACCTAGGAGTCGAGGACACGAAAATTAGAGAAATGACAAAATGGCTCATTTCGGAGGACTTGTGCGCGTCGACTTGTCGCCGGGACGACCGACGACCCTCCCCGACATGCGCATAGACGCAAGGGCGTCGCGTAGCGCATAGACGCGAGAGCGTCGCGTAGCGCATAGACGCGAGGGCGTCATCCCTGCACGCACGACTGTGACAGCAGTTTTAATTTTGTTTGTTTTGTGTGGCTTTCTTTAAAATATATATGAACATATTGTCTGTGGGGTGAAATGATGAATGAAAGCATGCGTCAACCGATTCACGTGAAAGAGGAGCGAGCTTTGGCTTGGGGGCCCTCCTCACTCTAGCGCGTTCTCACTACACACAACACGGAACCAACTTTTGTCTTATGATGTTAGCATAAGCACACATAATGCATAAATAAGCATGTAAACATTGAAGTGGGACCTGAGAACAGCAACACAGTCTTTAAATTGACTACAAATAACTACCTATAACTAATGACTATATCAACTCAGTGACCAGAAATAGAGAAACTCCTCAGTGATATATGTGTTGTTGTTGTGGCTCTGAGTCTGTACTCCAGCCCATTGGAATTGAAATGAAACAATGACTATGAGGTTAAAGTGCAGACTAGTATTAAATATGACTACTTCATTGAAGTGTATGTTAATGTGTCCAATATTACATTTGATCCCCCATTTTAGGGGATCAAAAGTAATCTAACACATTAACATAAACTTAAATAAAGTAGTCATATTTAGATAACACTGATGAACTGACAGTATAGAATAAAAAGACTAATAATGTGACCATCACTGTTCAAAGATAATAATGGTGTCTAAGACAGCCAAACAAACAATGTTTACAGAGCAAAATCTATTGACAGGTTATCACTTTTAAAATGCTATAATAACACTCAACACTAAAACAGGGACGAAATAGATTTTTAAAAAAAAGCTTTTAAAAGGTTTAAATAATATGTGCAAAACAAACACCACGACTCAAATTAAATATCAAAAATAAAATAACAAATATTGCAAATAGAAATGTTCCTCTCGTACATTTATATTAATTCACTCTGAATTGTTCTCTTCTTGCCTTCCTGGAGGCAAAGTCATTGATGACCTGATTATAGGAGATCTGGATGTCAATCTGGAGGTTTATACTGATAATTGCCAGTCCAGCGTGTTTATTGTTGCATCCAGCCAGCGGTGCCGCTAGCGAGTGCAGTGCTTGCAGGGCGCACCACCATCAAAAACAAACCCAGAAGAAGACCGACAATTGTTTCGATAGGCAGTTGGATATAAGATAATTAAACATGTCTATTAGCAATTCCAAGCGTTCTAAACCCACCGTGGGCTATGGTGCAACTCTCCTGCGTGTGTGAGTATCTTTGAAATGTTCTGCAACACTTTGTTGGGAACCGAGAACAGCGCAAAATCCAGTTTCCTGATAATTGTCTGGACCGCCAAGGGACTGTAGATACGGAGGGACGGCCGTACACCTACAGTCACAAAAGCGGCTACTTAACCGTGCAAGTCAATACAATCAATGCATGATGATGATGATGACTTTGAGAGTGGGCAATCTAGGCATATTAACAAAATTAATTAAACATACTTATCACGGCGACGGTGTACTGAGATTTTTTTTATTGCTAGGTGGCCCTTGGGTCGGGCCGGCACTGCATATGAAGACATCATGATGATCCTGAGCATTTTAGTTCCTTCACCCAATATTCATTTTGCTGAATAGAGCAATAAAACCTCTGCTAACTTTAGCTTTTAGCTCCGCCGCAGGACAGTGCTGCTAATGGCTGCTAACAGCTAACAGATACCTTTAACTAGCTCTTCTCTTGCCAATTTCAATACAGAGTTGTGGTTCACAAAGTAGCTGCTAAGAAAAACCGACACACATGCATACATACAGGACTGTCTCAGAAAATTAGAATATTGTGATAAAGTTCTTTATTTTCTGTAATGCAATTAAAAAAAACAAAAATGTCATACATTCTGGATTCATTACAAATCAACTGAAATATTGCAAGCCTTTTATTATTTTAATATTGCTGATTATGGCATACAGCTTAAGAAAACCCAAATATCCTATCTCTAAATATTAGAATATCATGAAAAAGTATACTAGTAGGGTGTTCAACGAATCACTTGAATCGTCTAATTAACTCGAAACACCTGCAAGGGTTTCCTGAGCCTTGAAAAACACTCAGCTTGGTTCAGTAAACTACATCACAAGTATGGGGAAGACTGCTGATCTGACTGCTATCCAGAGGACCGTCATTGACACCCTCCATCAGGAGGGTAAGACACAAAAAGAAATTTCTCAAAGAGCAAGCTGTTCACAGAGTGCAGTTTCAAAGCACATCCACAAAAAGTCTGTTGGAAGGGGGAAATGTGGCAGGAAACGCTGCACAACCAAGAGAGATGACCGCAGCCTTAACAGCATTGTGAAGAAGAGTCGCTTCCAGAATTTGGGGGAGCTTCAAAGACAGTGGACTGAAGCTGGAGTCCAGGTATCAAAAGTCACTGTTCACAGACGTGTCCGGGAAATGGGCTACAATAGCCGTATTCCCATGGTCAAGCCACTTCTGAACTCAAGACAACGGAAGAGGCGTCTGACTTGGGCTAAGGAAAAGAAGCACTGGACAGTTGCACAGTGGTCCAAAGTCCTCTTTTCAGACGAAAGCAAGTTTTGTATTTCATTTGGAAGTCAAGGCGCCAGAGTCTGGAGAAAGGCTGGAGAGGAGCAAAATCCAAGTTGCTTGAAATCCAGTGTGAAGTTCCCACAGTCAGCGATGGTTTGGGGAGCCATGTCAGCTGCTGGTGTTGGTCCACTGTGTTTCATCAAGCCCAGAGTAAATGCAGCTGTGTACCAAGAGATTTTAGAGCACTACATGCTTCCGTCTGCTGAAAAGCTCTATGGAGATGAGGAATTCATTTTCCAGCATGATCTGGCACCTGCCCACAGTGCCAAAACCACCAGTAACTGGTGTACTGACCATGGCATTACTGTCCTCGATTGGCCTGCAAATTCCCCTGACCTGAACCCCATAGAGAATATGTGGGGTATTGTGAAGAAGAAGCTGAAAGACACCAGACCCAACAATGCTAATGAGCTAAAGGCCGCTATTGAAGCATCCTGGGCATCCATAACACCTCAGCAATGCCACAGGCTGATTGCCTCCATGCCACGCCGCATTGATGCAGTAATCCGTGCAAAAGGATTCCCAACCAAGTACTGAGTGCATTAATGGACATTTTCAAATGTTTGATTGTGTTTTGCTGTTATAAATCTTTTTTTTTTACTTGGTCTGAGGAACTATTCTAATTTTTTGAGATAGGATTTTTGAGTTTTCTTAAGCTGTATGCCATAATCAGCAATATTAAAATAATAAAAGGCTTGCAATATTTCAGTTGATTTGTAATGAATCCAGAATGTATGACATTTTTGTTTTTTTAATTGCATTACAGAAAATAAAGAACTTTATCACAATATTCTAATTTTCTGAGACAGTCCTGTAAATCCCTTCTTTTTATGTTTTTTCTACGTTTTTGTGTATTTCTATTCATAATTGTTCTTATTCTGTCTCTAACAAAGGGGTCAAGGAATGTGGGTCTGTAAACATGATATAACCAACCTGATATATTTTTAAACCTTTTTATAGCCTGGCCATAATGTCACTGTAAAAGTCCATGCATTCTTGAATTGCATAATTTTTTATAATGCAAGGTCTCTTAATTTAATTTGGTATATTATAATTTATCAATTGATTTATATGTTGTATTAATAATGCAAATCTCCAAAGTTATAGGTTGTCAAATGTATGTAGTTGAGTAAAAAGTGCAATATTTGCCTTCAAATGTAGTGGAGCATAATATGGAAATACCATACTAAAGTGAAAGTCCAGTAACCTTGGGGTAGTGGTGGCAAAGTCGATAGGGGCTTGGCTTGGCAACTGGAAGGTCACCAGTTCAAGTCCCGGCAAGACCAAGTGCTACCGAGGTGTCCCTGAGCAAGGCACCGTTCCCTACACTGCTCCCCGGCTGCAGTTCAAAATGGCAGCACACTGCTCCTAACACTAGGATGGGTCAAATGCAGAGAAACATTTTCCCCACGGGGATTAATAAAGTATATCAATATCAATCAATCAATTGTACTTATATACAGAGGTGGACAATAACTAAAGTAGCAAAAATAAAAGTAGTCATTGTGCAGATTGGTCCATCTCAGAATAATAAGATATGTTTTATAATGATTGATCATGAAAGTGTTCTCAAAGCTGGTAAAGGTGCAGCTAGTTTGAATGACTTTGTATACTGCAGAGTAGCTTGTGAATTTACTCCAGGTGGAACTAAAGTCTGATTTAAGAGTTGCTAAAAGGTACAAACTAAAGGTATTAAATACATCTAGTGGAGTAAAAGTACACTATTTAGTAGAAGTACAAAGTAGCAGAAAATTGAAATACTCGAGTAGAGTACAAGTACCTTAAAATTGTACTTAAGTACAGTACTTGAGTAAATGTGCTGATTAGCTTTACACCACTGCTTATATAGTTCTTATAGTAAATGAACTTAGTCCCATCAGTGCACAGAGGAGCTTCTCTGCCTGCTCCTCTCAGTGAGGATGCTAACAGTGTGGCTCTACCTCCAGACAGCGGGGTCACAGAGTCAGAGCAGGGGCTGCTGGGTGTTAACAATGTGCTGATGGGGGGGCGCGGGGAGGCGGCAGCAGGATACGCAGGCTTTGTTGTGCCACATGGCTTCCAGGCTGAATATGGGCCATGAGGGAGTTGTTCACCCAATTGTTCCACTGTGGGTGACATGCATCCGCCCCCCTCACAACTCTGTTTAAATAGCTGCACCCCCACTCCCCACTGACAGATGTATCTTTATTCAAGGATTTATTCTGCTTTTTTGTCTTTCTTTGAACAGGATTATAATTATTTAGAGGGGATTAGTGTTATTGTTTGAGGATAATGTCAGAGTTTGTGTCAGAGGGGATGGATCAGAGGAGGTCTGTTTGATGTTTGTTTGAGCTGTTTGTTTGCCGGTAGTGAACTGGAAGTGGCGTGCACTCTCTCTCGTGCTCTTTCTGTCGTCTCCAGTTACACATTTAGAGCACGCAAACAAAAAACTAGCTGATCTTCTGTAAAACAATTATTGCTATTTAGGATTTCCATTATTGAATTACATCTACAATAAACCATACAAACTAAAGAATATAGCATGAACAAGTATATGTGTACTGTATATCCTTTAGGTTGTATAAGGTCTATGTTATGTGGACATTTTTATTATATAACATAAATTACCATATTTTTTATTTATTTATAAAAAGCTTTGTCATACATTGTGGAAGAGTTTCTAAAATAGTGGATTATTAAACCAGACAATAGTTCCGGATCAATATACTTTGTACTGTAAACTGTCCTGTCTAACATGTTATAAGACCACATGACCAACATATCGAACAAAAAGAAAAGAAAAACATTAATTGTTTTGCTTCCTACATCATAATAAACCATATTTCTTGCTACTTAGGTTATAATAATAAACTCAGAAAATATCTTTAAAATGCTTTGTTTGAAATATTATTTTTTAATTTTTCCAATATAAAAAATAAAATCACCTTTCAGCTTTGAGGTATTTTATTTGAAAGTACTTTTTAAATATCTTTATATATTATATCTATATATTTTTTTCTTTCTTCCTTTAATCATGAAAATACATTTGATTCCCACAGACTGCTTGGAATTATTTGTGGTCAGTTTTATGTTGATTTAAATGACTAAGTCAGGCAAATGTGTTAACCATAACACATTAGAAGTGTTCTCCATAAACACTGTATTTCTAAGTGTGTGCTTAATGTTCAGCAAACACCCGTTCAAAGGCTGAATACCCCTTCACACGCTCATGGCATACATATTTATTATTCCAAATTATTTATTTATTCCAGCTACTGTAGGTCTTAACATTTGTTTCAAATATCTTAAATATACGTATTTATTGTGTTAAAAAAAATCTTGACACAATATTAAGTCCATAAGGCTTTGTTTCCTCTAATTAAGAATACAACTTTCTTTATCAAATAGTGCTCATATTTATTTTCGTAACCCTGAAATGATGTTATAATCAAAGCATTATCTAGATGTATCAAACATTTATTTTAAGATACAGGATAAGTAGTTCAGAAATGACATGGATGGCTTCAAATTCTCATCATATCGAGATAACAAGTGATAGTCATATTGCCTCCCGTAGGCCAATTATTCAAAGACAAATATTTCATTTAAAAAGGAGTGAACTGCACATAAAGTCATTCTTGGGTCCAGTATTTATGATGCCAACACAAAGAGCTCACAGGATTTTTAAAGTACATCTCAGGATTTCAGAAGAGGCTCAGTCCTTGTGTTTGCAGGCTTTTTGTTTTGGTCTCACACGTCCTCTAACCCCAGTTCTCCTAAAGCCAGTGAATGACAACAATACAATCAATACAAACATCACTAACCATTTACATGTCAAACTAGCCTTTAAACAACAAATTACAAGCAATCCCATCTGATGGGTGGCCACCGGTCCTGTTGCCTGCGTACCTCCATGTGTGTCCCACTTGTTCGTGCCCCCCCACACATTCAGCCATCATGTATGTATGGGTATTGGAGGACCCTACAGCTGTTCATTTAGCTCCTGCAGTCAGTTCCCTCAGCATCACAAAAGCCCAATCATGTTAGATGTCACAGCTGGACCATTAAACGTCTCCGTCTGATCACGTCAACTCAGAGGACTATGGCACACTTTTCTTTTACATCTGAATGGTGACACACAGTCTAGCAGTGAAGCTGTTTGTCATGCAAAGTGAGAGCGCAGAGCGGAGGTCAATGAGCACATAGTGGTGGAATCAACCGCAGACACACTCATTCAACTGGTATTCTAAATGGGACATTTTTCATCTTATAAAACTGGAATATAATCTTATTTGGGCCATTAGTGTTTAGAAAGTTAGTATCTTCCTTATTATGATTATCTTTATCATCTGCAAGACTTGAAGTATAAGAAAACGGTCTATACTGCAAAATTGTGAAATTCATTAAATGTATTATATCAACAGATTTCCCATAACTGTATTAGGCTAGTTGAAAGCAATAATATTAAGTTTAAATACAAAATATTAGGTCCAATTTAATGTTATTGCTTTCAACTAACCCAACACAGTTTAATTTAATTGAAGCCAACGGTTCAGTTTTTTCAGTGTAAGTAGTTTACTTGTTATATAGTTGTTAACAATCATATTTACACAGGTTGTAGTTGACTGTGAATGGGGGGACATATAGTGATTTATTGTGAAAAAATGTAAACAGTATTTGGCACGATATCCATATTTAAAATTATCCATGAAAGATGAGGATTGGGATTTAGTTCGGGGAGTCAAGAGACATGTCATGCAGAAACAAAAGATCATCATTCAGTGACATGAACGCTGCGCATGTTGGAAAGGCTTTTAAATCCAAATGTAACAATGAACAGAACCTCCAAGTGTTCTGAGGGGATGTGACACTGTTAAACTGTTTAGTCATTATAACAGTCCTCTTGACCTGGCTGATGCTGCAAGAAAAGTTAAGCACGTCTCGTGATGCCTTCACACATTCCACCTCCATCTGTTAAATCATTCTGACTTTTATTTTTGAAGATATCCTTGCCATAGTACATTTCTCTTTGCAGCTTGGTGTCTTCCCCACTGAAAAGCACTGCTTTGTAAAACCTATTTACAATAGGGAACTGTAATATCTTGAATGTCAAATGAGTCATTTCAAATCTGAACTTTTTTTAGGCAAACATTCAGAGATGCTACATTTAATCAGCTAAGCTAATCACCTTTTTTTAACTCAAATGTGTTATTCATTTAATTTGACTGTTTTTAACACCCTCATTTTGATTATTGCTTGTAACACAGTTTAAAGTGTGTTTGATTTGTTGGGTTAGGTTTATGGGGCTATATTATTAAAGTTTAATTGATTAATTAACACATTTGTCGGTAAAGCCCACTGAGACAAATGTGTTATTTGTGATATATATACATGTAAATGAAATGTGAGTCAATTTGACATGCCAAAAGAAATGCAAGCAGAGTTTGGACTTGTCCTTGTTTTCAGTAAAGGTGGTCAGATTGACGGAGTATAGGAATCAACTGCTTTACTCCTAATGATGATTTTCTTAAACTTAGATTAAGAGGATAATTTAGTGTTTGTTACTTACAGATCCATTCACTGTGTTTGGGAGATAAATAACTAATTACTGTTTCTAATAAGGTTGTTGTTTTTCGTTAAAACCTGTCTAACATTATCCCCAGATGTAGATGAAATACAGCATTAATAAGGATTAACTGCAAAAACAAGAATTTGACATTCTACAAGTTGTTTGCAACTCACCTATAAAACATCACTTATCAGTACTAACGTGTCTAGGGGGACACATATTAATACAGATGAAGCGTGTTTAGTGATTTTGTCATGGTCTTAATGTGTGTGCCTCTGCCAAATAAAGTCAAGAAAATTGCCCTGTGTTGCAGTGGCAGCTGGTGCATTTTTCTCCAGGGGGGGCTCTACCAAATTTAAGCAAACTTAGCTAGTCGCATAGCATCATCCATGTGGACTCTTGTTTGTTCATGCTTTTTAGTTTTTTCTGATATGTGCTTTAAGTCGCTCACACCTCTCTGGATCCATGCTGGGTCTGGTCCATAGACTGGTCTGATCCTGACGCTTGAAAAGGGAGGCAGGGGAAGCAAAATATAGCACATGGTGTTGCTCCAGGTAGTTATCCCAGCCTTCTTGCCAAACCAGGTCCTTGAAAAAGAGCATGTATACTGCCTTCCTCTATCCTTAACTCCTGCCTATGCCAGGCAGATCAGGTCCGAGCTCTTTTACTCCCAGCTTTCCCTCCATTGTCCTCCTCTCAAAGGGTGTTTCTTTAAGTGATTAAACATAATTTTCCTTCTCCATATTCAGTATCTAGTTTTGTTTACACTCCGTCTCCGTCTAACTCTCTCTCACTCAACGCCAATCACTCACTCTGCCGCTCCTGTTGCCCCGTAGTTGTTGGTGGTGTCAACAGCTGCTTTGGGCGCAGTTTGGTGCGCTCCGAGCTGCTCCCATCTGTTGCATTGAAGAGGCGCGGACTGCACATGCACCACTTATAACAAGAGTCGATGGGCAAAGATTTCTGCGCCCCAAGCAGGAAACACGTGACTTATCAGTAACTTTAGACATCGACAAACAATTGTTATCGATATTCTATCGTAGATAATACATTTAACTGACACCACCTATATAATATGTATCTTGTTCATTAAAAAAAAAAGTATAAAATAAAAGTTTTTTTTAATGACAATCTAGAATGTGGGAAGAGGTGGGGTGGCGCCCCTAGCGCCCCTATGGGCCGGCCGCCACTGCTGTGTTGTCTCAGCAGGTTTTTATGCACTAACATAAACACTGCCTCAGCTACGCCTCACAAAATAAAAGAGAACAGCATGAACAGCCTACAGCACTGGCTTTCCACCTGCATGGACCCAGAGCCAATGGACTTTATTTCTGACCTGCTTACTGCCCTGATGTTGTTCTAAGTGATACACCTGCATAGTACGGATATTGACATTGCATCCCAGCCCAGACCTCTGTTCTCCTGACCCAGCCTGTAACATCCCACCTTTGCTAGAGATGTATCACAACATTTCAATTAGAGTCTGGCAAATCTCAAAGGCAGGTGGCTTACTTGGAGCCACTTGGCCTTGCTGCCATACCTCAGCTGTCCAATAAGCTACTGACCCCTCAGTCAGGCACTATGCAGACTCCTCCCCCCATCGCTGCTTACCAAAGAGCTATTGAGATGCTCCATAAGGAAATTGGAAGGCCACACACTAGGCCCATCCACACATCATGATTTCCTTATGGTTATACAATCCATTCCATAATGCCCAATCCATCATTCTATTCCAGACCATAACCTTTCACATGCATGCATATCCATCAGGCTACTATCAACAACATATTCAACCTATTAAGGATGTTTGTATATGTTTAATTCATATCTATGACAAGCTTATTACACAACAATTTTATAAATAAATGAATATTTCAACATGATTTTTAAAATGATGGTGTTGTTTCCACTAAGAAAAAATATATATCTTTAAACACTGCCAGATCCCATACTGCTTTCCCTTTAGTGTTTACGGTGTGTTCTTCTGCTGTTCCCTTTAATGTTTACTTCCTGTCTGGCTTCTTCTGCTGTTCCATTTCATATTGTACCTGTTTTTCTTCTTCTGATGTTCCCTTTAATGTTTACTTCCTGTCTTTCTTCTGCTGCTGTTCCCTTTAGTGTTTACTTCCTGTCGGCATCATTGTGTCTTTTAAACTCGGGACAGTTTAGCAATCAAAAATCCAAACTTTTGTGCTCTCCACAAATAAAATAAAATAATATTCAAAAGGTATTCAACAGTGTTTTCTGATGGAGGAAACTGATGTTACATTGACTTCTTTCTGCATATCAATGATAACAATAAGCGTTGTGTATTCAACCAAGCCATGTAATGAATAATACTTTTTATGAGTAACTGTCAGGATTTGACTCTAAAGTAAGTCTCAGTCTCAGTCAGAAGTAACTCAAAATCTTAACTCCCAATCTCCTCTGTCGCTCTAATCAGACTCCACATCTAGGTTGTCAGGGACTGTCCAAACACTGAGCAGTGTCAGGTTTCCTCTCACCGCAGAAAAGACACGGCCTGTTTCAGCAGGGCTTCAGACAGTCACTGCACAACTGTTGTCCTCTTCCTCCAGCCAGACTCCATCCTCCTCACTCATCATGGCTGTGGGGACTTGTAGCTGGAGGGGGAGGGGGTGGGCAGCCCATGTTATAAACAGCATCCTTGTCTTTCCCAATTGTTGTCTTTATCAAGTGCTCAGCCCGCGATTGACAAGTGAACCACGGCCTGCTGATAGATGTATCCTTTCAAAGACAAGAATAGTGAGTTCAGTGTTGTGTAGCCACCTAGCCGCCACATTCTTTGCAGTCCAAGGTGGGACGTTTATTCTGTTATTCTGAGTTGTTGAGTGGGCCAGTAGGGCAGACTTGTCATGTGTAGATTCATAGAGCGATTTTAGTGGATATAATGGAAATGCCTCCATTAGCAGTCTGAGGGCAACACTCAGTTTTTAGGATATGGCTTTCAAATGTTAAAAAGTACCACTTACCCTTCACTATCTGATTATTTGCCATCATTCCTAATCTGTCCAATTCAATTAGTTTCATCTCGCAGAAAATTCTGCCATGTAGTCTTTTGACTCTTAATTGATTGATATGCTCTTACAAAGAATGTATAACATTATGCATGGCTCACACAGACAAAAGACTCTCTCCTGCTCTCCCTGTGCTTTAACATGCCACACTCTCTTGATCTATTCCCTTGATTACTATTGATTGTCTGAAAGATTTTATCAGAAAATCAATAGTTTATGGAGGCTGTGATATACTACTGCTGTACAAGCTCAAAGTTGTCACCCCTACGTAGCCCCTACATGTGAACAAAGGGCAGAGATAAAACATATCCTATTGATTTTCTCTATTGATTTCTTTATCACTCTGATAAGGTAATGACAACATGTACGCAAACCTATCAGTCTGCAGTGAGATGGATTGTGTTTTTGTGCTTTAATTAAATGGGTTAATTGGTTGATGTGGTCCAAATGGTGTTTCATAGCCCAACCGGATCAGCCAACGTCATATATCAAGTTACCGAAGCAGAGACAAAGTCTTGAGGTTACATATAACCATAATAGTCACAACACAATTACTAAAGGTACTTTATGGGTGGTCTTCTTTGTGTGTTTATGACCTAAACAGGAGCAGACTGTGGGAAAGTTATGCACTAGAAAGTCATGGAAATGAATATAGGCCTTTTGTAGAGCCTCTGGATCAAATATGTTAATATACAATGGTAACATGACAGTTTTTCTCGATTGCTAACACAGGATTGCTTGAGTTTACAGAAATACAGTAAATGAAGAAATACAAATGAGTTGTTGAAAGAAATCATATTTTATTCAAAAATCACATTGTGCAACA